>JBAIAA010000690.1:600000-867030 GCA_037893245.1 Crossaster papposus
ACGAAGAGCCACTGGCGCAAACGCTGGAGCTGCTGTCGGTCATCTTCCATGGCATCCTTCAGATTAAACACCAGCAGATAAACAGCCTCTGCTGGTCTGAAGAATTGCTGCATGGTCTGGTAGGCACTGTCCCCGGCATTGTCCCAGAAGTTAAGCTTGAGGCTAACAGGGTTGTCTTGGAAGGCAGAGTCAATTAAAAACTTCTGAAAGATTGTGATTGGGATGTTATCCTTTTCCAGACGCTTCACCTTCTGAGTCACCAGCCAATCATACAGTGGGAACCCGCAAGCAGCGAGTACAGAACAAGTGACCGACAGCCATGTTGAAGTCTTACTAAATATCAACAGCTCCCATCCAATTAGATGGCCGACTAAGATGGCAACAAAAAAGCCAAAAGACTTTTTCAACATGTATGGGAGCATAAGCTTTCTGACGACGACAATCTCGCGTCCTTTGAGGACTCCGTAGCCTAACCCGAACCCCATCAGAATGCCAACCACAACATCAAAAATATACATGTACACCTTATCAATATAGTTGACCAGTGGTTGATAATTTGTCACCAACAGGCCAACTACCACAGCAAAGAGACTTGCACGGAATAACTTCCGACTGTGAACGATTTTCTGGATAAAGCCATCCCACAATAGGAGAAGTCCTAAAAGATTGCTGATGCCCAAGACAGCAAAACCTTTGCCATTCTGGTGAAACAGGTACCGCTGGTTCATCAAACAGTAAGCAACTGCCACCCCGCTACGACATCCCAGTCCACAGAGCAATCCCAACCCTACGCCCATTGCACACACTCCCAAGTACAATACGATAGATATCGTCAGCCACCATAACGGATGCACATTTTGATTCTCTCTTAGACTCTCACTGTATTCTTTGACAGAAACAACTATGCCATTGGATACTAACTGAATAGACACCACTGTGATGAAGCGGTAGGAGGAATTGAAGTTCCATTTAAACGATGGCACCGAAAAGAATATTGCCAACCAGCAGAGGACACCAAAATCGTTGAGGTTGCATACGTAAGAAAGCAGGAAAAACAGAATAACTGATGGGGTAGACAACTTTATCTGGTAAAACAAACGCAGGAGGATTTGACTGAGAGCCTGAAATGCACTTCTGAAATGCCCCGAACTTGTACACTTTGCTTGGAGGGAGCCAAGACACTGAAGAGGTTGTCTGAGAATTCCCTGGTTCGGTGCAGTATCTTGATCCTTTTTTATGTTGTGAAAGACGCCTGCCATGCTATCGATACCTTTACAAACGCACCAAGCAGCGCATAGAGTAGGATCATCAGCCGACTGGCACTTGCCGGTGACGCAGGCTTTCCAGGCTGGTTCCTGGTCGCTGGTCTCGCATATGGTAATATCAATCCCTTCTGTTGCCTGCGGTTCAGCACCTGGATCGCACACTTCGTCCCGCAGGTACCCTAGGGTGCTAGACTTGCCCACACCTTTATCGCCAATGGTCAGGATTCTCAGTCGATTGCAGGGCAGCGAGCCGTTGATGAGAGCCTCCCTGTACTCTTGGTGTAAGCCCAAGTCGTCAGCCAACACAGCGCGGTTGAAACTGCGGCCAAACCCATTGAAGCCAGAGAGATAGGTTGAAAACTTAGCATCCATTGCTATCTGTTACAGAGAAGATAACATCATGAGTTGGCAGCCCAATGGAGGCAGCTCATATGGCCCATATGGCCCAGTGTATGATGGTGGTTGGGTTAAAACCCTCCCAGAAACATGGTGTCTGTGCCCTTGGACAAGACACTTAACTACAATTGCCTCTCTCCACCAAGAAGTATAATTTGGTACCTAAGAGGGTGGAGGCCGAATTGAGTACCGTACCCATATTAACATCCGCATGTTCCTCGGCCTAATGAATGGGGTTTGTAAAGCACTTTTGACATATGATACATGTAGAAAGTGCTGCATGCAAGCACAACAATTATTATAATGTACAAGTATAATAATGTAGGTGAATTTAAAAAACAGTTTGGTAGTATACAAACACAGCATGGTTTGAGGGGAAGTACATAAGATTTTGTTTTAAATTAAAGAAATTCTTTAATTAATGCCTTCTGATTACCTAGCCCCACAATTGGGGCTGTAATTAGCTCTTTTTTTTCTTTATAGCAACAAGATAAAGACAAAAGACAGCTAATCACAGCCCCATTCATGGGGCTAGATTATACCATAATGTAAAGGAATATACCTGCAAAACACCTTTGTTTTTCAAAAACACTTTCTGGCAAATTACAGGGGTTCTAGTCGTAGTATGCGGCCATAAACAAATTCGCTTGAAAAATTTCGAGCAGAATTTTGTTGCATTTGAATGGGTGAAGTTGCGTGCATAATATAAAGACCATGATATAAGACACCAACTTTAAAGAATAAAGGAACCCACACGTATGGACTGGCCGGGTATAGTATGCTATCCATTCTTTGTTCAACAACTAATGCTTTAAAAGGAGTCTAGTGTAAACACCAACTTACGCCGATCGGAATTTACCAACACTACTTCTCTTCTTTTTTTCGATGAAGTTCCTCTCGCACACGTACAGTCACAAACTAATTAACCCTTTCAAAACAATGGTTATGCTACTACATGTATTCAGGAAATGAGACAAATTCCAGGGTCGGCGTACGTACGTGAAGCAATAAAGGGGTTGCATTGACGTCACGCGCGCTACGCGTACGCGCTAATCGCACGTACAACCGGGCGGAGCGGTGAGGTCAAACAAAGTGTGTTTGCCCTCACCGCTCCGCCCGGTTGTACGTGCGATTAGCGCGTACGCGTAGCGCGTGTGACATCATATGCATTAACTTTATAAGCGCAAAAACCCAAAGGGGAATTCCCGTGTGTTTATTTTTAAAAGGGAAATCCCGATTACCGACCAAGCATTAAAGGCGCAACTCCATAATATCCTACTTCAGCGCTTGTTTTGGCATTCAGCAGGTTTTGGCATGAAAACTACTGAGCAACCATTTTTTGTTGTGCTTAGCAAATTAAAGCTGTGCTTTGGAGCATAGCTACATAATTAAATTGGCCCGAATTTGAAACTTACCGTCGTCTTTTGTCATCACACAATTTGCAAACTTGATGATGATGCGATAGCGCCGGACCTTTCCGCGCGGCACCATCTTGCGTTCGTATTTTATCTCTTTGAATTTTGAAGTAATTAAGACCATGTTAAGACTAAGAGTGACTTCGGATATATCTTTAAAAGACCCCGTTTTATTGTGGTACTGGTATGGCTCTGTAGAGATGCTGGTCACCTTTTCTATCTTGCCACTCATTGGCTTAATCCTTCTTTTTTTTTTGTATTTTTAATATTTAAAACTGTACCTTCTGTAATGCTTTTTGGAGAATAGTGTAATAAAAGAAAAAAATATAAATTCAAGTACTAAGAGAGTGTCGTGACTGTGAAACTACAGGCTGTGGTATTTACTAGAAAACGTAAAGAAAGAACCCAATCAAAAGGTTATGTAATCGTAGGTGTTCAGGATACACAAACTGGTTTTAAACTTACTGGCCAACCACAATTAGTAATGTGAAGAAAACAAATGCGTAGTTCTATAATTTGCCATGTTGGAAGCATCTGCATGTACCATGTGATTTAACAATATATAAACCCCAAAACAAAGGAAAGTCTAATTTCATATTTTTAGTATACACACAAATAAGGCTCTTTTCTATAAAATGACCACTCATCCAAATAACTTTACACCCATGTCCGACATACCCTCCACCGAATAAAAGTCAAATCTGTAGGCCATTTTACGTTTTCATTTAAAAATAAAACATCAAAAAACAAAACTACCAAATTATTATGAGATAACAAAATAGTCTCAAGCATGGTGCTCTCCTCTCCAGAAAAGAAAAATTTAGTTAGTTCACTTTATGTTTACTATTAGTTACACAAGCGGGGTCTATAATTTGCCTGGTTTTGTCTGAAGTAGAGTCAGGAAACCAGACATTTTCTTGGTTTTTTCAGCATCTATGAACACAAAACCAAATCGACCCATTTCTGAAAATTACAGCAAAAGTTGTTTTATTTCCCTAAATTGGATGTCTTGGATTTAGGTTTTGTAAATTTACATTTTGCGATTAGTTTTTCCATAAATACCGTCTTGTTTAAAGGTAGTATACACCATTGGTCATTGCTTGAATTATCATGAATGAGTAGATTTGGGGGGTTGTATTTATAGTAAATATCGTTTAACTGAGCTGTCCGAAGTTTTAGAATCATGGATGCCGAGAAAAGCACGAAAAACAGCGGTTTTTTTCAACCGGCATCGAGCAGTTATTCTTATGTTATCTTTGTTTTTTCGCGCTCGCCATCCGGCGATCGCGAATTTTTCATTATAAAATTCTATTTTTCGGAAGAATTACAGGCAATCTAGCGCAATCATTTTGCTGGATGCCTAGAATCAACATTTACTTTCAGATGAGTAAAATATTTCTTAATAATTCGGTAGTAAATATTTTCGATATCTGCAAATGGTGTATACTACCTTTAAAGGTATATGTAGTATATACACCATTTGCAGATATATTAAGAAATATCTTACTCATTTGAAAGTAAATAATTATTCTAGGCATCCAGCAAAATGATTGCGCCAGATATCCTGTAATTATTCCGAAAAATATAATTTTATAAAAACAAATAACCGCCCAATGCCGGTTAAAAACAAACGCTGTTTTTCGTGCTTTTCTCGGCATCCATGATTGTAAAACTTCGGACAGGTCAGTTAAATGATATTTACTATAAAATACAACCCCCAAATCTACCCATTAATGATAATTGAAGCAATTACCAATGGTGTATCCTGCCTTTAACTTTTTTTCATCTACATAATTAATGTACCAAATTTATAAACAAATTTCGAAATTTTAAACCCAAATGCAAATACATCACGTTAATCTCAACTTCCCTAAATTATCATGAAATACATTAATTATCTTCAACCGTTGAATACACACACAAAATACAAAAATAGAAACGAAAAACAGAAACGCGTTTCGTTTAAAGGCTGATAATTTTTTGTTTACAAATTTGACCGGGGCAAATTTAATGGAGCTGCTAAGCACAACAAAAATTGCTTAGCATCAATATTATTCCTTGGCAAACACAGGGTTACAAACAACATTTGTAGGTGATGTATAGTGTTTGTGACTGGCATTCATCTGTTTTTGGCTTAGCATGAAAAGCACATGGAGTTTTGGCTGGTACCCGTTTTTACTGCGCAAAACTTGTTTGTGCTAAGCAAATTTCCGTGCTTAGCAGCTCCATGAAATTGGCCCTTGTTCTTTTACCCTGGTTGATCAGCCTAAACGTAAACGATCCCATGGTGATATAAAGTAATCACATGACTGTTCAACTTTAGTTTAAATAATGGTGGGAAATACGGTACCCTCTGGAGACGTGAACACAATGGGGACAATGGGAGTAAAAAGGTCTCCAGAGGATAATTTCTATTGATAAATAGGTCTCCACTAGGAATTTCACGAAATAGATTTTACTCAAATTACTCAAAAACTAGGGTTAGGATGTGGGTTAGGGTTAGTGTTAGCCTAATATAGGCTATTAGTAGGATCAAAATATGACATGTACCTACACTCGCCCCAAAAAAATTGCAACAGAAGGTTTAATGGTATTTTCTGGTAGTATAAGGTCAGGTTAACAACATATCAAAAGTTGACCAAAATCGAAGTCACAGAAAGTGTTTAAACTATGATAAGAACAAAATGGCCGCCATCCGCCATTTTGAAAAAAATTAATCTTCATATCTCTGGCAATAAATGGGCTAAAATGACAAACAAAATGTCATTTCCTACTAATTCTAGCATAACAAATCCATTAGAATGGCTATCATGAAGTTCCGAAGTCACCATTGACTCGAAATCCAATATGTCCGATATCCGCCATATTGAAAAAAATATAAATCATCATACTGGCACCAGATGGACCAAAATGATAAATGAGATGTTGGTTTCAGTAAATTATAGCATAGCAAATGTTAGAATGATTTCTGTACAGATTTAGAATCATCTTTACCTCTTAAGCCTTAAGTCTTTACGGGGCACCATCCGCCATCTTGTAAAAACATAAAACATCATTATCAGTTTTAGCTAAAGTGATTTTTGACATATCCACTAGAATGGTTTGTGTATAATAACAAAGTTATGGTTTTAATAATAAACATAATAATAAATGATACCTACTTCATACTAGCTTCACGACAGACTACGCGCGACGTCTCCTTGAACTCATTATGCGTCGAAACACGTTTGAATTTAATGGCAAGTTTTTCAGACAAAAAATTGGCGTGGCCATGGGCAGCGAATGCAGTCCGGAGATTTGTGACATAACTCTATTCAAATACGAACAAGACAAAATCCTCCCTCACAATCCCTCAATTGTGAGCTACATGAGATATAGAGACGATGTTCTTATAATCTTTAACGGAAATGAAAAGCAGGCTGCTGACCTAATGCAATCAGTTAATAAAATTCACCCTACGCTGAAGTTTACCTCTGAGATCTCGCACCGCCAAGTCACTTTTCTCGACCTTATTATCTACAAAGGCGAACGATTCATACAAGAAGGGATATTGGATACTCGAGTCGCTACCAAAAAAACTGATACATTTCAGTACCTAGCTCGAGATTCAGCACATCCTAAGTCGGTATTTGGCGGATTAATCAAGGGCGAAGTGACCAGATACAAACGTATATGTACCCATTCAAAAGACTTTGAGGAGAGGGTTGAATTCTTCAAAGACAAACTTCAAAAGCGCGGATACACAAACGAAGACCTAGCTCTCCTTTCTCAAAGGGGAAAGACTCCCGCTGACCCTAAGCGTGAAAAAAACAAAAACAATATCCCACTGGTGTTCGTCCTACCATACTACCCACATGTCGCGCACCCAGCCCTGAAACGGGCTATCCTCAAACACTGGCCTTTGATTAGCGAAAACGAATATCTGAATAGGCTATTTGATACCCAACCCATCCTGGCATACAAACGGCACAAAAACATAAAAGATGAACTTGTTCGATCTAGGACTAAAGCGTCTCCACAATCCAACCAAGAGGAACAAAATCTTGATGAGGAGAATCTGCAAATTCTATTGGAACTATTGAAAGAACAAAACAATGATCAAAGAAATGGATCTCAAGACTAAAACAAAATAAATAAGTCAAACCCCACCACCCCCCCCCCCCTTGTCCTTGCCATGCGTCATATAAACCGACACACAAATAAAAACAAGGAAAGCAAAATGAACTATATAAGAGGTTGACTGATGAAGTGCATGATATATAGCACAGAAAATATGCCCTGCTCCCCTTCCAAAAAAGAAAAAAAAAGAGGGGACGGCATATTATCACCGGTAAAAATCAATCACTGTGTGAACTAAAAACAAAGGGACCACTGTGGCAATACACAAACCAGTCATCGCGTCGCCAAAACCAGAGACAGGGTTTGAAACTCCCGCTTTTAGGGAATGTCTAACCCAATTGGCCTGCAGACGTTTGATGTATTTGCCCGTCCACGAACTCCAACCACGGACTGTCATCTAGCAGAGATAAGGTGGCTAAAACTGACCCCCAGATGCGTGTCTTACGAAAAAAAAGGGAAAAAAGAGTTAAAAATCACGCTCTGGAGAGACCAGTCAAACAGCCACTTTCTAGCATACCCACTAGTTAACGTACAATTACAGATTTATCTTCGGCAGAACAGTCACAAATACAATCCATATGATACTTGTCAGCAGAACCTTTTCCGCGTCTCAAAAAAATAACGAAAAGCACGGAGGGGTTCTGTTGAAACTTGTACACGAAACACCTGAACTGACCTCCCATGAAGCGTATATCACTGGGAAAAAAACTTAAATTAGGAATTACGCTCTGGGCGGGATAGTTACGCAACCACACTGCTGGCATACCAGCACACAATAAATCATGCAGATTTATCTCTGTAGACCAAAAACTACCTAAAATCCAATGATACCTTACGCAGCAGAACTGCTTCAGCATCTCCAAAAAAATAACGAAAACGATGAGAAAAAGTTCTGACTTGTGAAAACTCCCATAAAACACCCTCTCCTTCCCAAATAGAATGAGTTCTGATTCACTGCAGCTAACTCTGGAATTGATCAAAAAAAAACACAAAAAGATTAACTGATCATTCCTTGAAGTATGCGTGCATAAACCGGTTTCTCTGTGCTATACCTTCTTGCAAAAGCACTCCATTAGAATTTAAAAACCTAATAGCCTCACAGAAAAAGAAAGAAAATTCCACAAAACCCAGTGTTACACGTCCTTCACGTTAATGTCCTTCCCAGGTGACCGAGAATCGCTCTAAAAATTAAAAAAACCTTGAGTGACATGTATGATTACGCTGCTTCCCAATAAACACAACTAAATTGTAATAGAATGTTGTCGATGTCATCTACTGCAAACTATAGGGTGTCGCTGCCACATTTTGGTATACTTGAGGTGAATAATGTGAACTTGTACTTTATGTTATTTTAAGCATTACACTTTAAGACACATAATATAAGATGGGTAATATAGCTTATAAAAATCAATATGGCTGCCATTACCCAAAATTCATTCTAATAGCTTTGTAATACTGATCTTAATAGAAAATGACACCTCTTTTGCCATAGTTAAGAGGATTTATAATTTTTTTCTAACATGGCGGATGGTGGCCATTTTGGAGTTAGACATCAAGATGCTCTCAAAACTGCAAAAAACTGTTTAAATGCATTTCTCATGCCATAATTAACTGAAAGTAACACCTCATTCATCGTTATGGCTCATCTGGTGCCAGAGATACAAGGATTTTTACTTTTCAATATGGCGGATGGCGGCCATATTGGATTTAGAGGTCAAGGTGATATGTAATGTTCTTCAAACACATTCTAATGGATTTGTTATGCAAGAATTATTAGGAAATTATATCTTGTTTGTCCTTTTAGCCCATGTATTGCCAGAGATATAAGCATTTAGGTTTTTCAAAATGGCGGATGGCGGCCATTTTGTTCATGTCATAATTTTAACACTTTCTGTGACTTCAATTTTGGTCAACTTTTGATATATTGTTGAATTGACCTTATACTATCAGAAAATGTCAAAAAACCTTCTGTTGCAATTTGTTGGGGTCATGTGGTATTTTGATCCTACTATATATTGGGTCGAAATTTCAACCCAGGAAAATAATTGTGGTTAAAATAGGAGCAATTTGAAAAACGTGCTTGACTTTCTAACCATTTTGTACACGAGAACAAAGACATGTCTCTACAATGATACAAAAATGCGAATACATGTTTTCATCGTGTTTGAGGTAAATTTGTGAGTGATAGTCTGGTTCTAGTGTTTTTGATTAGGCCTACTCTGCTGTTTTTACCAGCGGGACTTCGTCATCATATGGTATCTGTTGGTTAAAAAAACACACAGACAAATTAAAATTTGAATAAAAATCATCCTTTTGTGGACAATTTTGTATAAGAGTAAGACGTGAGATACATTATCTTCCAGATAGTGTAGTCTTTCCCATATATGTGACCTGCTCCCACAAAAACAGACATAAGTGTTTTTTTGTTATTGTGAGATATTGTTATTTCCATTTAGTACACATCGTCAGCTTTCATTTGGTACCAAAACTACCTTTATACCATACATACTTCCAATTTTATAAGGATTTTATTTCGATGTATTTGGGAGATAAATTACCAATTTTAGGCTACAGTTTGCCTCAATAAATCCATGATTTTTGTACTTTCTCATCAATAGTTAATTTTGTTTAACCTAACTGAGGGTTAAAGTATACATATTAAAGAATAAAAAAATAACGAAAACCAAAAATCGATGTCCGCCAGATTTTTCACCCCATTTCAACTTTAATGAGCTGTATCTCGAAATAGCCTATGTGACTTATGTCGGGTTTCGTAGGAACACTGAGGTCACATATTCCCATTTATTATTTCATTTGGTTTAAACAATTTATCCGATGGTCAATTATATCCATCAGGGCCGGTCAATGTTATGAACCTAGCAACCTACTAAGCATATTTCCTTGGCAATACTTGTACATGTATTACAAACCTTGATAAACACTATGAAATAATCTGCTGCATGTGACTGTTTCCTATAACAGTTTTTTGTTTTGGCTGGAAATATATTGGGTTTAACAGACAAGGATACAATTTTTACTTCAGGAAGCAAAACAAACCTGTAGATTACACCATTGAACTTCATAAATCCACTGCAGTTTTTGGATGTTTTTTTTATAATACTTAGGGTCAGGCAATTTAACCCATAACAACACAAAGTACATGTGTAATACATTCAAATTAAAATACAAAAGAAAACAACAAAATCACATCAAAAAAAGAAAACAGAAGAAAGGCAGGTATCACTGTAAAAAAGTCGGTCAAAATGGGTTGATATTTTGCCCAATTATCATCAACATATTAACTATACCTACAATCCTTTGCAAATTCTTCCCACTAGTTAGTCAACGTTTACCTAATTTGACTAACAATGTAATAAGTTATACTAATGTTGGGCAAATAGCAGTGGCCAAATATGTTTTTACCCAACTTTGTTTTACAGCGTAGATATTGGTAGATGTTCCACCAACCTTTTGGCTCGTGCACCACACTCCAAACACCGACAGAAGAATCAAAACGCCCAAGAATATCCCACAGACCCCGGCAATGATCAAGTTGTCGGTCTCCGGCCCGAACAGATTATGGAAGCCGTCCTTGTTTCCCGCGCTTTTCCTCGCATGATTTGGCACGACTGGAGTAGTGGTGCCTTCGACCATAGCTTCGACAAACGTCGCTGCAGACGTAAACATGACAAGCCGAGTTAAGCCGTGTTCTCATTAAGCTTTTGGGAGGGGGGGGGGGGGGGGTTTAACGTACCACGACATTTCTGTAGAATGACAACATTTAATCCAATGGGAATGCGCGGTAGACTAATTCCCTGTCAACGTGTACTGCAAAGTGGTCGCAGAAAGTTTCAGCCGCGGTACCGGTATTAAGTTAGGAATGCTGAAAAGTCTAACGGGATCCGCATGAACAATATATCCCGCTTAGGTCAAAGTTGAGTAAGTTGTCAAACAGAGAATGAAACGTAAAGTCCAAGTGGGAACGCATGTTAGAATTACACAAA
Source organism: Crossaster papposus (assembly GCA_037893245.1). Classification (NCBI taxonomy): domain Eukaryota; kingdom Metazoa; phylum Echinodermata; class Asteroidea; order Velatida; family Solasteridae; genus Crossaster; species Crossaster papposus. The sequence continues at coordinate 611,200 of JBAIAA010000690.1, forward strand.
GAATTGTCGCGGTAAATTAACGCGAGTCCGCGGAAGAAAAAGTCCAATGGGAACACGACTTTACCTTTGTTTGGTGGTCCGGGGATTCCCTTCCGAAAGAGCACCACGGCAAACTCGTACTTGGCGTCCCGTTCCAGATTGCCGATCACGGCAGAGACCGAACCAGACTTAACAGCCATGTTCCTGTATGCGAGATCGCCCGCGCGACGCCACACGACCTTCTGATCGTCGACCGGGCCATCGCCGCCTCCATCGGCCGCCCATGGCAGCCACGTCACGGTAGCGTTGTCCGAGGAGGGGACCCCCATCTGGACTGCGGGTGCCGTCTGCAGATGCGGCTTTTCTAATTGGATGCAGCACAACGAATTCGGAGTCATCTAATTATGTGTGTAAATCTAAGAAGCGCAGATTGCAAAATGGTGGGAAACCTTGTTTTGTGGTCAATTAGGAATTATCACTTATAAACCTCCCCTTTACCTTACTTTACTAAGCCAACAATTTGACCTACATTTTGGGGTAAATCTCTCGTCAACAGATGGGGACCACAGCACACTCCAGCAAAAATCCTTTCACACAACATGTATGTTTTTCATGTAGAAATCTCCCACCATCCCATAACATCTTGGATTGGGACACCTCTTTCCACATAACTTATTTTCTCAAGTTCTGTGGAACAAGCGCTTGCTGGACAGTACCATGGCATCCGTCATAAAGTTACACACTATGCGAAATGTCTCTCGATTCTTATCGACCCATCTGAATGGTTTAAGGCGCTAATGACGGCTGCAGGTAAAAAAGAGCTCATCATGTTCATGATTAATGTAATTCATGCGCATTACGTGTTCGCAGGGGAAAGTATTAGACGACCCGTCCACAAATCTAAACCAATGAGAGTTCAGGAAAAAAAAGACTACCACCAGCGCACCTGGGGCCAATTTCATAGAGCTGCTAAGCACAAAAATATGCTTAGCATGCAAATTTGTCCTTGGCAAAAACAAGGTTACAGACCAAATTTTCACGTGATCTTTATTGTTTTTGATTGATAATCAGCTGGTTGTTTGCATGAAAAACACGTAGAAATTTGGCTGGTAACCTGTTTTTATGGAGCCAGATTTGTTTGTGCTAAGCACATTTTTGTGCTTAGCAGCTCTATGAAAATGGCCCCTGGCTGGATAGGGTACGAGGCATAAGATGATGACTTGGATTTACCGTAGAGTTTAACCGTAAGGGAGTCTGTCCCCAGGGCCTCGCTCACTCCATCGTGGTGCAGAGTGCACTTGAACTCAGCTTCGGGTCCGTCCACGACCACCCGGAAGCGATTCGTGCGCACCAGTCCACTGACCGTGGTGCTCGACCTCTGACCCTTCCCATTTGGTCCCTCAAGAATCAGATAGTCTGGACCGGGGAGAGTGAAAATTGAGGAGCCCCAGCTTTTGCAGGCGAGCTCCACCGTCTCACCAGCCGCTACCTCGGTTTCTTGAGTGAGGCTCACTTTGCCCGCTGCAGAGTGGATAAGGAAAATGAGCTGTATTTCAATCTTGACCTTTTTTTAGTAGACAACTACAAAAGCCACAACTACCTAGATATACCAATGGATGGATAATCCTTTTAGAAAAAATGTATTCCAATAATCTTGATTTGGGCCAGTATTTTTAGCTCCAGACCCTATTTTGTGAAGTGAAGTCAGAGGTCCTTACGAACCGAAAAATAACTAACGACCCCTGACTGTGCTTCACAAAACACAGTCTGGAACTAAAACTACCAGTCCAAATCGAGATATCTTGGAATCATTTTTCTTCTAGAAAGATTCTTCATTCATTGGTAAAGGTAGTGGAAGGGTAGTGGAAGGGTAGAGGAAGGGTAGAGGAAGGGTAGAGGAAGGGTAGAGGAAGGGTAGAGGAAGGGTAGAGGAAGGGTAGAGGAAGGGTAGAGGAAGGGTAGAGGAAGGGTAGAGGAAGGGTAGAGGAAGGGTAGAGGAAGGGTAGAGGAAGGGTAGAGGAAGGGTAGAGGAAGGGTAGAGGAAGGGTAGAGGAAGGGTAGAGGAAGGGTAGAGGAAGGGTAGAGGAAGGGTAGTGGAAGGGTAGTGGAAGGGTAGTGGAAGGGTAGTGGAAGGGTAGTGGAAGGGTAGTGGAAGGGTAGTGGAAGGGTAGTGGAAGGGTAGTGGAAGGGTAGTGGAAGGGTAGTGGAAGGGTAGTGGAAGGGTAGTGGAAGGGTAGTGGAAGGGTAGTGGAAGGGTAGTGGAAGGGTAGTGGAAGGGTAGTGGAAGGGTAGTGGAAGGGTAGTGGAAGGGTAGTGGAAGGGTAGTGGAAGGGTAGTGGAAGGGTAGTGGAAGGGTAGTGGAAGGGTAGTGGAAGGGTAGTGGAAGGGTAGTGGAAGGGTAGTGGAAGGGTAGTGGAAGGGTAGTGGAAGGGTAGTGGAAGGGTAGTGGAAGGGTAGTGGAAGGGTAGTGGAAGGGTAGTGGAAGGGTAGTGGAAGGGTAGTGGAAGGGTAGTGGAAGGGTAGTGGAAGGGCAGTGGAAGGGCAGTGGAAGGGCAGTGGAAGGGCAGTGGAAGGGCAGTGGAAGGGCAGTGGAAGGGCAGTGGAAGGGTAGTGGAAGGGTAGTGGAAGGGCAGTGGAAGGGTAGTGGAAGGGTAGTGGAAGGGTAGTGGAAGGGTAGTGGAAGGGTAGTGGAAGGGTAGTGGAAGGGTAGTGGAAGGGTAGTGGAAGGGTAGTGGAAGGGTAGTGGAAGGGTAGTGGAAGGGTAGTGGAAGGGTAGTGGAAGGGTAGTGGAAGGGTAGTGGAAGGGTAGTGGAAGGGTAGTGGAAGGGTAGTGGAAGGGTAGTGGAAGGGTAGTGGAAGGGTAGTGGAAGGGTAGTGGAAGGGTAGTGGAAGGGTAGTGGAAGGGTAGTGGAAGGGTAGTGGAAGGGTAGTGGAAGGGTAGTGGAAGGGTAGTGGAAGGGTAGTGGAAGGGTAGTGGAAGGGTAGTGGAAGGGTAGTGGAAGGGTAGTGGAAGGGTAGTGGAAGGGTAGTGGAAGGGTAGTGGAAGGGTAGTGGAAGGGTAGTGGAAGGGTAGTGGAAGGGTAGTGGAAGGGTAGTGGAAGGGTAGTAAAAGGGTAGTGGAAGGGTAGTGGAAGGGTAGTAAAAGGGTAGCAAAAGGGTAGCAAAAGGGTAGTAAAAGGGTAGTAAAAGGGTAGTAAAAGGGTAGTAAAAGGGTAGTAAAAGGGTAGTAAAAGGGTAGTAAAAGGGTAGTAAAAGGGTAGTAAAAGGGTAGTAAAAGGGTAGTAAAAGGGTAGTAAAAGGGTAGTAAAAGGGTAGTAAAAGGGTAGTAAAAGGGTAGTAAAAGGGTAGTAAAAGGGTAGTAAAAGGGTAGTAAAAGGGTAGTAAAAGGGTAGTAAAAGGGTAGTAAAAGGGTAGTAAAAGGGTAGTGGAAGGGTAGTGGAAGGGTAGTGGAAGGGTAGTGGAAGGGTAGTGGAAGGGTAGTGGAAGTGGCCACCTGTAAGCGCCGCACATTAGCAAAGTGAAGACTTCCGACAGTCTGACTTACATGTGACGGCATGGAGTTGTTCACTGTACGGCCCGTTGCCCTTTTCGCTCTTGTACCGCACCCGGAACCTGTACCGGGTGTACGGCTTGAGGTCGCCCACTGACGCCTCCACTGCTGTCGTCTCTAGCGAGTGACCAGCGGCGGGGTCTTCGTCGCTGTTTAGGTTGTAGTGGTAGGCCAGGAAGGGACTGGACCTGCTGCCGGCCGTGCACGGTACCTGGTCCCAGGCAAACTTAAGGAACATCTGTGTAGATTCGTTGCGGATCAGTGTCAATCCGGTAGGTGCATCTACTGGAACTGCGCATAAAAATGAACTCAACAGGGTTCATTGGAGAGAAGATCGCAAATGTGTGCACCGCGGCTTCATCACTTCAGATCGTGCCGGGATTAGGCCTATTTTGTCATTGACTGGGCGCAGGCGTGGGATTGTTTTTCACGAACCTCAATCCGAGACGGGTTCAGGCCGGCATCTGTGGGTAGCACACCCTAATTTTTTACAGCCTCGCTCGCTGCGAGACAGTCGCTGACAGACATTTCCGGCAATTCTCGTGACGCGTTTACCCGTCATCCGTTTTGAATGTATACACGTCATCTGACAGTGACACAAACTGGTTAAGACAATCAGAACCATTGAGGCATTTGTTCTATAAAATGTGTATACAAAAAATAAAACCTACTCATTATAGGTACACTGAAGTTGCAGTATACTGCACGATGACGGCCAATGTCAATAACTGTTTCACATTTTTTACAAGAATTACAATGTCATGTCAATACACAATGGATCGAGATCAAAACAAACCTCAAATTTAATACCCACCTTTTTGGCTGGTCCACCCATACGTGCTGGATTCGGTGGAGGTTAAACTCGACGTGTAGGCCTTAATGTAAATGCGATAGCCAGAGTTTGGTTCAAGTCCGGATAGCGTGAACTGACCGGACTCTTGGCTGCCGTCGCTACGGAGGATCGTGTCCACCGACTGCCGGTCGCCGTACTGGGTGGTGTTGGGCACGGCTTGGCACCCGTAGCGGTTCACCAAGATGTAGCTGATAGAGAAATACCGGGGCATTCCGTGTTCCATGACTTGCTGCCCCTGGCTTAAGACGGTCCATGTCAGGTTGAGGGCATGGGGGTCTCCCTTTACCAAGGCGGCGAAAAGCTGAACGGCTGGGTCATTTGCTGTGACAAAAACTAAACCGGCCAACCAAATGAGTTTTAACCTCTTCTCAAATATTTTATTTTAAGGTACTATTAACAAATTATTTAAAAACGTTGGGTAAAACATAATTCAGCAACTGTTTATTCATCCAACATTGGTATTAATTTACCACAGTGTAAAATTTACTAATTATTAGGAAGGATTTACCAAAGATTGCAAGATTGCAAGATTGCAAGATTGGTATTTTGACCGACATTGGGCAAAATACTTGTGTATTGTTTCAAATAGGTTTATTGTTTGCATCAATGAGTAGCTGTGGAGATTGTATGGATCATAACAAATTTTCAATGTTGATTGTTTTGGACCCTGCATCAATAAAGAAAAACAAAACAGCAATTGTTTGTGACATCTTGCATATCAATTATTAATAGATTAACACTGCCTGATATCGCAACAACTTTTTATATATTTCTCGACAATTTTGAAAAAAATTGGATTTGAGCAAAAATTAGATTTTCCTAGAGCAAAAATTAGATTTTCCTAGGGCAAAAATTAACCAACACAATTCTTGCCAAAAGAAAATTACCAAATTTGGAATCAGGAAACAAATCCATACACGTACTTAAATATTTGTTACCCACCCCCATTTTAAACAAAAGGAAACTTCCTCCATGGTCCAATCATGGAGGAATTAGCTCTTATTCCTCCATGGTTCAATCTATCGTATCGGCCATCAGAAAGTATTAACAATAATATACATCAGGTTTATATGCGCATTAGATACCCCGCGCCGCTTGCCATGCATGCACTGCTGTTAACCAAATTACGCGCTCGCCTTCAAGTTTTATAAGTTTAATTGTATAATTTGACAACGCGCGCGTCTTAAAAATTATGTGTCACTACTACTAGGATCGTATTCTTTGATGCATGAAACTTTCAGAACCAACACATCTGCTTTTAACAGCTAATCATCAAGTACTAACAATAAATTTGCTAGAATGGTGTTTTTTTCGGCCGGGCCCGATGAAGTCGAAAACAGGGCCCGGGGCCGGGGAGGCTTTGTTGGTCGCCCTCTGTCGCCGTTATATAGCTACCGCGCGCCCTCTATAATATAATTCTTTACATTTTGGGGGGAGGTTAAAGATTTGCCAATATACGGTGCAAAAAAAAGACGTTTCTTATATTATTTTGGAATTTTCTTCGTCATAATTATGATTAAAATCCGACATCTCGAAAATTTTCTCTGTTGATTGGGATGATCAATAATATGACATTGGCTGATCTATAAGATTGTTCACGGTCGGTATTTATCGAGCAAGTACGGTGCCTAAGTCGGTTCTTAAAGGTAGGGTACACCATGCTTGAATTATCATGAAAGGGTCAATTTGGGGGGTTGTATCTTATAGTAAATATCGTTTACCTGACCTGTTCGAAGTTTTACAACCATGGATGCCGAGAAAAGCAAGAAACACAGCGATTGTTTTCAACCGGCGTCGAGCAGTTATTCTTATGATATCTTTGTTTATTTGCGATCGCCGTCCGGTGATCGCAAACATTTTCTTTATAAAATAATTAGAGGATATCTAGCGCACTTATGTTGCTAGATGCCTAGAATCATCATTTACTTTCAAATGAGTAAGATATTTCGGTAGTAAATATTTTCGATATCTGCAAATGGTGTATCCTACCTTTAAGTAAAGTTATCTAAAGTATCCTACTCAAATCCACCCCTAAATCTAAGACACCTCTCGGTGTGTCTTGAGTCCAAGGTTTTTGTGGTTTTTTTTTAACATAAACTCTAATAATTTCGTAAAGAGAGCTACTTGGAGATGGCTGTGTTAACTTGCTGTTGGTGCAAATAATTTAGCGGCGCGCAATGAGGCGGGAACAGGAGGCATTTATTGGATACCTATACAATGACATTGAACTTTATCAAAAATAGTTGGTTTGATCGTCGTACCATTAATTAGACCTTGCCAACGTTGTCACGGAAAACTTGGAACCGGATACTCACAGAACTCATGCATTGCCATGTGAACTGAAGTTTGGTTCCCTTTGGCTTTTCCATGATAGCTCTACACTAGTGGGTACCGGCCCATGCACAGTAAATTACTGTGCATTGGCCGGTACCGGTGTAAGAAGGTATAGGCCTACGACCAACGGCAATGCCCAGGATGAATTGGTATCTTACACAATATCATCAGTGGCCATTTGGACACATGAGCTTTCGAATGATCATCGTCAACCGCATAAATCTACATAAACACAATGTGAAATGTGACATAAATCCTTGGAAACGACCTTTCGAATGATCTAGGCACCGTAAATTGGAGCATAGAGCAAGGAACAGTAGCTGAATGCCAACATAAGCATGGCACTTAGCTTAGTAGGGTACTAAAATCTTCTTATTCCTCCATGGGCATACCTAACTTAAGTTGCTTGATAAATGCCGGCCCTGGGGCAAATTTAGAGGGGCAATTTATTGAGGAAATTATATATATTTTTTTTTTATAATAATAATTAGGGCCTAATCAACAACTAAGTTTATTAAGTAATGCACCCTCCTAAATACTCGGCTAAATAGTAACAATGGCTACATAAAACACGTAGATTAGAACGATAGCTTTGAACCTCTGAAGTGACAAACAATAATTGTAATATTGTAAAACAATATTTTTATTTTGTATTGCCTGAAGAACATAAAAAGCTGTTTTAGTATAAATTCAGAGTACGGCATTCTTTAGTTTAGTTGACAGAGTATGATTTATGAACATTCCTGTACAGCTAATCCTTAATACTGCAGAAACATTTAAAGTATAAAAATATAATTAATTGTTGTTATCAATAATGTACATTTCAATACATTTATTAATACATTTCTCCAATGATAACAATACAAACCGGGGTCTACATACTGTACACTAAAAAGGTAAACATGTTAAAAATGTACCGGTATGTAAATAAATATAATTAATTACGAAAATTGTACTATTCGAACGTCCACATATTCTTGTACTCGGGACAAGGGGCACTCAATAACAAATAAAACATCAGGTTTACATACCATTAGCTCTTTCGAGATGAAGAAACAAGGCAAACATCAACAGCAGAGACAACTCAACGGCCGACATTTTGCGAGCCAAATACTGAAATAGTCAACCGGGCTTACAAAGTTACAGTGTTAATGTTGGGAACAACGGCGGTACGGTACGGTTTTGGGGGTACATTGCATGAGTACATGTACAATGTACGTACATATTGTGTATACACCCCGCAACTGGCAAATAATTTACTTGTGTACAATATAGCGCACGTACGGCCGAGTGAACAAGTGTAAAAAAACAAACCTGACCTCACTACTATACAACTCGCATAATTATCGTCAAACCAGACAGCAATGATACACAACGTACGCCACCATATGTACATGTAGACCCCAATTTACCTATAAGAACAGTTTATGCAATTATTCATTCAATCATATAAACATTTATCACCGTTGGATAGAGTTACACAGTGCATTATAATTAATGGAGTCATTTGTGAAGTATATTATACAATGTATGGTATATACAACTATAATGAATGTTTACGAGTGCGACGGAAGATGTTCTATATGAGGTGAAAGATTGAATGTTCCACTTTGAGGCGCAGTCAATCTTTAACCGTTGTTTTGTTTAACACCTAACTGGTGGAACCTGTAGTTTAGTACATGTTTTTTATGGAAAAAATAATTTTGGTAGTACCTTTAATTTGACTTCTTTTCAAAGGAGAGCAATCAACCATGGATCCACCCTGGATAAACTCTAGTGTGGTAATTCTACCCCATTGTTAATTTTTATGCATGCGCTCACTAGTACCATGGAGAAATAATTTCTCAATGAGTACTAGTACTGTACGCGATCGACAACGAGGGCGGGGCGCGTGCAGTGGGGCGAAACGAATGGAAAAATTTGATCTACGCAATAGAACCTCATTGCACGAATATCGGTTGTACGACGAGAGCCCATGCAGAACTTGAAGAGTCCAATATGTGAAAATGGTGATCGTTAAATACGTTAAAAGTCTGATCGTTAAATACTTGGCCAAGACCACATACCTTTTTAGTTTGGTTTTTGTATCCCCGATTTTCCCTTTGCAAGACAATATCTGAAAACAAATTGGATTCATCGTCTTGTCTAAATAATTATATATATAATGTCACTATCGCATGTGATCAAAATTAAAAAACAGATCCCCCGCGGCCGCGACCCAGATATACAAAATAAATACGATGCACCAAAACATCTAATCCATGGCTGTATTTTTAGAATTTATGGCTTGTCCAAACATTCGACAGACGGCAAATGAGTCTGTTTGTTTTATTAGCTTTCTTTTTTTTCATTTTAAAAAATGTTGAAAACTTGCACCATCCAACGGACTGAAAAGAGAAACAAGACAACTTATAAAATGTTATAAGAGTGAAATAATTCATTCAGTTGGTTAAATTGGGTTTACACTCGAGGCTTCACTCAAAGTATTTGTTCACGCAAAAGTCGGTTTCACAACATGCATTTGTAAATAAGGAAGTCGTGAGTACATGCAGTGTGTTCATGTCTGAGTGGGGGGGGGGGGGGGGGGGGGGGGGGGGGGTGACAACCTTCACGTGGTTCACCCTGTTTCCACTAATGTCATCAAACCGATGTATGCAGCAACAAGTTAAGCTGCTCATCATACGAAAAAAGAAGACGTCCAAGTGAAGTCAAGTTTGCTAGTTCGATAATACAACTGTTATTGTATATTATGGACACTAATCTGTATAGTATATTGTGGACACTTGTCAACACCATTCAGTCTTGTGCCATTTGTGCACTTATATCTTGTATGATATCCATCCGCTGAAGTGACGGTCTACCAAGGACTTCCAGCAAGTCGCTGACCGTGACGTCACCGCCGATCATCGACCATTCTCGCAGCAGACGCTCAGTCTGGTTAGTTATCCGCTGGCTGTCAAACATTGCTACGGACTCCACGTCTTTACCCAGCTCTCCTGTACGACAACGGACATGGTGGCTAAATATCAATCATACGTGTACGTACCTTAATATACACAATACGTTTCAGAACTGTTGAGGAGCACAGACCTTCTACTTTCGAAATCTGTACCTTTCTGGATAGAATTTTGTGCACTTCGGAAACTTTTTTAGAAAGCGTCAATCGGAGCATTTTTGAAGGCAAAAAAAGATGTCTATAAGAAGAGTTTATTGCTCACCTGCCAGAGATTTCCAGTTACGCAAGACTGGCATGTTCAAAAGTGAACACATCTTCTCAAAGAGGTCCGGCGGTAGCTTGGTGATGAGGGTCCCCAGGCCAAATGAAGTCCTTCGAGGGAGGACAGAACAACTGCGGTTGGAGTCCTAAAGGATTTGGAGACAATTAAGACTTTTAATGGACAAAGTTAACTTCATGTAATAACATCAAGGTCAGACGATGAGCGTGAGACTGTTACTGCAGCTGACATATCCGGCTACATTTATGGGAGATTCGATAATTATTATTTTTAAGTGTGCCAAGTTGCTGCGGAGTCACTGTGTTGTTTTAAATGATATCACAAATCGTGTTTTCACAACTTGAAATAATTTTGAACCTACACTTGGTTTACTTGTAGGCAGCTTCAGCTCGTATCTCTGCTGACCGCAGAACAGATGTACTGGTGATTCTGTCGGGAACGGCTGGTCACGCCCGGCCATTTTCATCACGTGCATTTTCACTTGGTCGCCATTGTTGTTTCTACATGTGTCTTGGAAGAGGTCCCCACTTGATTTTCCCGATAGGACTCCAACCGCGCAGAAAGGACAGCGAGGACCAAAATCGAAGCATAACTGCGGATAGTCCCTGTCGGTTATGCTCCTGACGAAGTCTACAATCTCCTTAAGAATTTGTGTACTCGGTGTATTCGGTTCAAATGCCAAGATGGTGACCGACAAAAGCATCTGCTGACAGGATCTTTCCAACTGGAGCTTGAGGGTGAAGTTTGATCCGACAGCCCAGCCAGCAAGCCCAAGTGGGCCCCATGTGGGTTTTGATTGGGTTTGATGGGCTTAGGTGGGCTTGGGCTTGAAATGGGCTGCCCACATGGGTCCTGTGTGGGGTGACGGTGGGTTTTCAGTGGGCTTGGGCATTACATGGGCAAGATGTATGGGTCCGGTGTGGGTATTTGGTGGGCTAAGTGGGCTGTTTATAAACCGTGTTTTAAGAGGGCTGGCCCAAGTGGGCCCTGTGTGGGATATACGTGGGCCTGGTGGGCTGTATTGTAAGTGGGCTTTGAGAGGGCTGGCCCACGTGGGCCCCGTGTGGGATATAGGTGGGCCTGGTGGGCTGTATTGTAAGTGGGCTTTGAGAGGGCTGGCCCACGTGGGCCCCGTGTGGGATATAGGTGGGCCTGGTGGGCTGTATTGTAAGTGGGCTTTGAGAGGGCTGGCCCACGTGGGCCCCGTGTGGGATATAGGTGGGCCTGGTGGGCTGTATTGTAAGTGGGCTTTGAGAGGGCTGGCCCACGTGGGCCCCGTGTGGGATATAGGTGGGCCTGGTGGGCTGTATTATAAGTGGGCTTTGAGAGGGCTGGCCCACGTGGGCCCCGTGTGGGATATAGGTGGGCCTGGTGGGCTGTATTGTAAGTGGGTTTTGAGAGGGCTGACCCGCGTGGGCCCCGTGTGGGATATAGGTGGGCCTGGTGGGCTGTATTGTAAGTGGGCTTTGAGAGGGCTGGCCCACGTGGGCCCCGTGCTGGATATAGGTGGGCCTGGTGGGCTGTATTGTAAGTGGGCTTTGAGAGGGCTGGCCCACGTGGGCCCCGTGTGGGATATAGGTGGGCCTGGTGGGCTGTATTGTAAGTGGGCTTTGAGAGGGCTGGCCCACGTGGGCCCCGTGTGGGATATAGGTGGGCCTGGTGGGCTGTATTGTAAGTGGGCTTTGAGAGGGCTGGCCCAAGTGGGCCCTGTGTGGGATATACGTGGGCCTGGTGGGCTGTATTGTAAGTGGGCTTTGAGAGGGCTGGCCCACGTGGGCCCCGTGCTGGATATAGGTGGGCCTGGTGGGCTGTATTGTAAGTGGGCTTTGAGAGGGCTGGCCCACGTGGGCCCCGTGTGGGATATAAGTGGGCCTGGTGGGCTGTATTGTAAGTGGGCTTTGAGAGGGCTGGCCCACGTGGGCCCCGTGTGGGATATAGGTGGGCCTGGTGGGCTGTATTGTAAGTGGGCTGTGAGAGGGCTGGCCCACGTGGGCCCCGTGCTGGATATAGGTGGGCCTGGTGGGCTGTATTGTAAGTGGGCTTTAAGAGGGCTGACCCACGTGGGCCCCGTGTGGGATATAGGTGGGCCTGGTGGGCTGTATTGTAAGTGGGTTTTGAGAGGGCTGGCCCACGTGGGCCCCGTGTGGGATATAGGTGGGCCTGGTGGGCTGTATTGTAAGTGGGCTTTGAGAGGGCTGGCCCACGTGGGCCCCGTGTGGGATATAGGTGGGCCTGGTGGGCTGTATTGTAAGTGGGCTTTGAGAGGGCTGGCCCACGTGGGCCCCGTGCTGGATATAGGTGGGCCTGGTGGGCTGTATTGTAAGTGGGCTTTGAGAGGGCTGGCCCACGTGGGCCCCGTGCTGGATATAGGTGGGCCTGGTGGGCTGTATTGTAAGTGGGCTTTGAGAGGGCTGGCCCACGTGGGCCCCGTGCTGGATATAGGTGGGCCTGGTGGGCTGTATTGTAAGTGGGCTTTGAGAGGGCTGGCCCACGTGGGCCCCGTGTGGGATATAGGTGGGCCTGGTGGGCTGTATTGTAAGTGGGATTTGAGAGGGCTGGCCCACGTGGGCCCCGTGTGGGATATAAGTGGGCCTGGTGGGCTGTATTGTAAGTGGGCTTTGAGAGGGCTGGCCCACGTGGGCCCCGTGTGGGATATAGGTGGGCCTGGTGGGCTGTATTGTAAGTGGGCTGTGAGAGGGCTGGCCCACGTGGGCCCCTGCTGGATATAGGTGGGCCTGGTGGGCTGTATTGTAAGTGGGCTTTAAGAGGGCTGACCCACGTGGGCCCCGTGTGGGATATAGGTGGGCCTGGTGGGCTGTATTGTAAGTGGGTTTTTAGAGGGCTGGCCCACGTGGGCCCCGTGTGGGATATAGGTGGGCCTGGTGGGCTGTATTGTAAGTGGGCTTTGAGAGGGCTGGCCCACGTGGGCCCGGTGTGGGATATAGGTGGGCCTGGTGGGCTGTATTGTAAGTGGGCTTTGAGAGGGCTGGCCCACGTGGGCCCCGTGCTGGATATAGGTGGGCCTGGTGGGCTGTATTGTAAGTGGGCTTTGAGAGGGCTGGCCCACGTGGGCCCCGTGTGGGATATAGGTGGGCCTGGTGGGCTGTATTGTAAGTGGGCTTTGAGAGGGCTGGCCCAAGTGGGTCCTGTGTGGGATATAGGTGGGCCTGGGGGCTGTAATATAAGTGAGTTTTAAGAGGGCTGACCCACGTGGGCCCCGTGTGGGATATAGGTGGGCCTGGTGGGCTGTATTGTAAGTGGGCTTTGAGAGGGCTGGCCCACGTGGGCCCCGTGTGGGATATAGGTGGGCCTGGTGGGCTGTATTGTAAGTGGGCTTTGAGAGGGCTGGCCCACGTGGGCCCCGTGTGGGATATAGGTGGGCCTGGTGGGCTGTATTGTAAGTGGGTTTTGAGAGGGCTGACCCACGTGGGCCCCGTGTGGGATATAGGTGGGCCTGGTGGGCTGTATTGTAAGTGGGCTTTGAGAGGGCTGGCCCACGTGGGCCCCGTGTGGGATATAGGTGGGCCTGGTGGGCTGTATTGTAAGTGGGTTTTGAGAGGGCTGACCCACGTGGGCCCCGTGTGGGATATAGGTGGGCCCGGTGGGCTGTATTGTAAGTGGGTTTTAAGAGGGCTGACCCACGTGGGCCCCGTGTGGGATATAATTATGTGGGCCCGGTGGGCTGTATTGTTAGTGGGCTTTGAGAAGGCTGGCCCACGTGGGCCCTGTGTGGGATATATGTGGGCCCGGTGGGCTGTATTGTTAGTGGGCTTTATGGGGGCTGGCCCGGTGTGTCCTGTGTGGGATATAGATGTGCCCGGTGGGCTGTGTTGTAAGTGGGCTTTAAGAGGGCTGGCCTACAGTGGGCCCTGTGTGGGATATAGGTGGGCCCGGTGGGCTGTGTTGTAAATGGCCTTGAAGAGGGCTGGCCTACGGTGGGCCCTATGTGGGATAAAGGTGGGCCCGGTGGGCTAAATGTTAGTGGGCTTTAAAAGGGCTGGCCCCGGTGGGTCCTGTGTGGGATATAAGTGGACCTGATGGGCTGTAATGTCAATGGGCTTTGAGAGGGCTGGCCTAAGTGGGCCCTGGGTAGGCTATAGGTGGGCCGGTGGGCTGTATTGTAAGTGGGCTGTGGGAGGGCTGGCCCAAGTGGGCCCTGTGTGGGATATAGGTGGGCCCGGTGGGCTGTGTTGTAAGTGGGCTTTGAAAGGGCTGGTCTACGGTGGGCCGCTTTAGACTCCCACAATGTTGGTACAGAAACGTGAAATAAAGCTTTGCTATTATATATTATACAAAATAAGAAACATAAAAGACTGAAAAGCTACGTAAACGCCAATAAAATTAAATATAAAGGTATAAATTGACCTTTTACCAGGGGTGGTCGTTCATATCATGTATTGGCCAACTTGTTTAACGATTGCTGCGAATGTCCGCAGGGGTTTGAGCGGTATTTCTAGAAAGCGCGTAAAAGCGCGCTGCGTGGCTCAGGATGGTGATCCGGATGTGTCGCACGAACTATACGCGTGATCACGCGATTTGGTCCAATCAGCGCAAAGCGCGCGAATTTGCAAATATCTTCGCTAGGTTGGCGGGACGGACTCGCAGCAAGCCGTGTGTGGCACTCAGTCATACCAATTGTCGACAACGGCCCGGTACAACGTGTTGTCCGATTACGGCAAGCTCAAGTTTGTTTTCACTTTACACAACTTCGGAATCTTTAATTGGATTGTAGTCTATTCTGCCACTCTCACAGTTAAGGTAAGTCAAGTACTCATATATTTTTCTTAAATTTGAGAAGGATCAAAGTGCCATTCCGTAATTGTAATGTAGGTATAATTATGTCTGTTACATTGTCACACACTAGGCAGTAGTAGTACTAGTAGAACTTAGGAGAAGGCAATCGCCCGTAGGCCAATCTCAGTACACCATTTTGTAGCTGCAAATCAATGCAATTGATGCATAGAAAATGTACATGTACTTGCGCGCCCCAAATGTCAATTTTCTCCCGAAAACTGAGTAACGTTTTGAAGCCGTTTGGAAAATAACGATCGCTTTAGATTCATACTCATAGCCAGGGTAGATTTTAACGTTATAACTTATCATGCTTATTCTATAGCATAGGCCTAAAATTCTCTCTGTGATTACTCTGACGACCAAACGGGTAAACTTCTTTAAAGGAAAATATAATAATCTACATGTATTTGTTTAAATAATGCTACCAAGTATCATAATCACTGGCTATCGAAACTGAAATCCAGCAACGTAAATAATAATAATAATAATAATAATAATAGGTATTTATAATGCGCTTTATGTGAAAAAAACACCTCTAAGCGCCTTACAGAGAGTAACCCCCCCCCCAAAAAAAAATAAAAATTAAAAATAAAAGTTTATAAATGACACAATCTGAACTTATCTAAAAAGCGTGAAATAAAAATATTACTTACGAAAAAAAGACTTGAAAGGTACTGTAAAACTTACGAGAAAAACTACAACCTACTACTAGCAGTAAAAGATCTGCTGAAAACCTAGCATACAAGTCATACTTTAATAACCAAACCTAAAATGTAAAACGACTAGGCTATGAAACAAAACGAGTAAAAAGTAAAAAAAAAAAAAGCTAAGCCGACAACTAATCAATGCTCCCCTCCGTACTCTTAAAACCATTTAAAATTATAGAAAGAGAAACAAAGTTTGCGGTTTTAAAGGAAAACAGTTGACCCACAGTCTTAAGAAAAAAATTGTTCCCTAAATGTTTCTTTTTCATTCACCTTTGACATTGTCCTAAAGCTGAACCCTAATACCCCACTTTACACACTTAAGAACTGTGGGCAACCTCCTCGTAAATCATGCACACGGATATCCTGGAGCAAGTCAGAACCGAGAGGCTGAATAATATGCTTGAACAAACGAAAGCCAGATGACCATAAATGGTTGGCGAGCTTCACGCGGGCCCTCGAGACTCAAATTCATGCCAGTGAACTTGTTAATACAGGGCGAGTCCAAAATAAAGTGACCCGGATTAAAAAAATTCTTAACAAGCAATCAAATTTGAAACACCAATCAAGCATGTCTTTAAAGAGCATATTCTTTAACTAATTTGAAAAAAAAAAACAATTTACCGAAATTGATCCATGCTATCAGAAGTTATGCACGTTTTACAAAAGAACCCTTTTTTATAGCTGTCTTCGGAATGCCAATTGAAGCTTTAATATTCAAATACAAATACGATTTTAATAATATACATAACTTGGGAATGAAGTATGCAAATGACGTTAATTGTTCACATTTATATGTCAATAAGATTAACTTTATCACCATTAAACAAAATATATTGGAGCGGGCAAAATGTTTTACAAATAATTTTTTTTCTTCAAATTCAGTCACTTTCTTTCTGACTCGTCCTGTATATATTATAAGCCACTTGGCTCAAAACTTTGTGGGTGGCGGGTATTTTCTAACAGTTAACCGCTGTAGGCCTATTGTAGACATGGTCAATTCACAATTTCACAATTGGGCTGGAAAAAGCGAACAGACATAATACCATTTCTTTCAATTTACTTCGAACTTAAATTGCAGCAATCTAGGTTTTAGAGCTAATGACTATACAAAACGACATATGATATGAGAACAAGATAACCGACGTATACAAGACACAGCCTGAATATTACGTTGTAATTAAGCTGGGATGACCTGACGATGTTCAAATATCTTTCAAATATTTTTGCCATAATACACAAATAAACCACAAGGGAAGCTGACTAGTTAAATTTGCACACATTTCAAAGTGAACAAAGAAATTGGCAAGGTGAGACTTGAACCTGCGACCTCCGGAATACCGGACCGGCGCTCTACCAACTGAGCTATCTTGCCCTATATGTTGGCTGTCTCCCAAATTGTCAGTCTCTTTCTTCGAGGGCGCTAGTCACAAGTTTGTATCAGAAAATCGGGCGTGATCCCTGTCCACACGGCATTATGTGTTTATGACTTCTGACTCAGCACCCTCGAAGAAAGATACTGACAATTTGGGAGACCGCCAACATAGGACAAGATAGCTTAGTTGGTAGAGCGCCGGTCTGGTATTCCGGAGGTTGCAGGTTCAAGTGCCGCCTTGCCGATTTCTTTGCCATTTAAAACATTGCTTGGAATATTATAGGCAACCCACCTTCTATGTGCTGCTGTAAAAAAATCGGTAAAACAAAATACACGTGTTGGTTGAGTTGGAATAGCTTGGTGACATTTATACATGACAAATTAGCCTGTACTTTAGCTTTATCGTCGGTAACTGCAAAATGGACAATAGACCCAATTGTTATACTTATTCAACAGTTTGAATTCACAGATTTAGTTTGACTTTTCTTTTTTCATTTGTTTTGTGTTCAAAGCTAGACGCTCTGAAGCCTCTCATCGAACTTCCTATCAGTGAGTGCCATCAGAATACTAATCTGAGTGAAAGAGCTAATTGTACATCTTGAATCAGATGTCGGATATTTTGCAGCGCAGCACGACAACAAACGTGAGACATTCTTAATTACATATTGATCTTAACACACAATGGGTGATTTTACCGAGTACAGTTCGAGGACAAAACGGCGCAAAATAAAAGCTTTGGCAGAGGGGCATCTGAACAGTGTTACAGGGGAATTGTGCACGAACACATGGACTTTGCTTCAAGATGAACTTGAATATGGTGATACACCAGATGACTGTGACCACGAGGAAATAGCGGGTCACTCGGGCGCTCAGGCCTTTGTTCAAAGCACAGTGGACGAATTTGTAGACGAGTCTGTACCCTGTCCTTCATTTACTTCTGAATTTCCATCTGACAAGGAATCTTATCTTAGTTGCTCAACAGAAAATAATTCTGAAATATTTCATGCACAAGAAGAACACGATGAAGCTCAAGACGTTCCCCACAACATAAACGTAAGGGGGAAATTGTCTGAATGGTCCACAAGATTCAACATTTCACACTCTGCTTTGTCGTGGTTGCTTCCCATCCTAAAAGAGGTCAATCTTGATGTGCCAATTGATCCAAGGACCCTTTTGTCTACTCCGCAACTTTTTGATATTAAGAACATTGGTAGTGGATCATATTACTATTTTGGTGTAGCAAACGCTATTTACTCAAGACTAGTCGATCCAACTGATTCTGGTTATTTTGACACCTTGCATCTTCATGTCAATATCGACGGTCTGCCTCTTTTTAAGAGTTCAAATACTAACCTGTGGCCTATCCTTGGCATGATTAAAGAATTGCCACGCCAAGACCCTTTTGTCATTGGGCTTTATTGTGGAACTGCAAAACCTTCATCTTTAGATGATTACTTGAATGATTTTGTTCAAGAAATGAACCATTTGGCTACTGCAGGCCTCAACCATAACGGCAAATCATACAAAGTTTCACTAGATGCAGTCGTTTGTGATGCCCCTGCTAGAGCCTTCATTAAATGCATCAAAGGCCACACTGGGTACAGTGCTTGTGAAAGGTGCAGTCAGCACGGTGTCTAATTTCAAGGGAGAATAACCTTCCCAGAGGTCTCAGCACGGGGAAGGACTGATGATGACTTTAAGGAACAGAGAGACAAAGATCATCACAATGGAGTTTCGCCTCTTAACAATCTCGAAATTGGACTTGTTACAACCTTTGTTTTAGATTACATGCATTTGATTTGTCTGGGTATAGTAAGAAAGCTGATTTTTCTTTGGATTAAAGGCCCTTTAAGACGCCGAGTAAGTCATCATATCATAGCGCTCATTTCAGACGTGTTGGTGTCCTTCAGACAAAGGATACCGAGGGAGTTTTCTCGAAAGCCCCGATCCCTTGCAGAAGTCAGCCACTGGAAGGCTACAGAATTTCGTCAATTCCTTTTATATACCGGACCAGTTGCATTGTTGGGTAAACTCCCAAGTGAGTTGTACCATCATTTCATGCTTCTTTCTGTTTCTACGAGCATACTGTTGAATCCTAGCTTGTGCACACTGTATTGTGATTATGTGGAGGAGTTACTAGTTATGTTTGTCCAAAGGTTTGGGACAATCTATGGAAAAGAACAAGTTGTGTACAATGTGCACAGTCTGATTCACATTGTTCAAGATGTAAGGAAGTATGGGGCATTGGACAACATCTCCTGTTTCCCCTACGAGAACTTCTTGGGGAAAATAAAAAAGATGGTTCGAAGACCACAAAACCCTTTGTCTCAAATTGTAAGGCGGTTGGCAGAAAAGCAGATACAAGAAAATGAAAAACAACAGTGCAACGAAACAGAAATAGCTTCCCCACACCGCAAGCCGCACATGTGTGGCCCATTGCCACAAGAGTATGCTGCCTACCGTCAGTACAAACAATACCACAGGGGAAAGTTTGTAATTTCATGTTCAACTGGAGACAATTGTTTCAGAGTGAAAGACAAAGTAGTCACTGTACGGAATATACTAGTTTCCCCAGACAAAGAGACCCTAATTGTTCACACAAGGTTCAAAAATGAAGAGTCTTTCTTCACGTATCCATTGGATTCTGCTTGCCTTGGAATAAGTTCGGTTTCAAAACTGTCAGAGAAACTATGCACTAGTCCGCTGCTTGACTTCAATGAAAAAATTGTACTGCTCCCCTTCAAAGAAAAGTTTGCGGCTGTTCCTCAAGTCCATTGTAAAGCCTGACATCGGTCGTTGGTCTTCAAGTACTTCATTGTAAGTAAAGGGATAAACACCTATCCACTTATTTCTGCTCTGCCTCTAATATCTGCTTTGTTTCTTATTCACTGTACAAAGCTGCATACTTAATTGTAACTTGACATTTTGTAATACGCTATAGTAATTAATTCTTGTAAATTAAGAACCGGTCTTTTTTCCCCTGTTTCTTCGAAGATTCCAGTAGATCCAGTCATGTTTGCCGTTGTTGAATTCACGAAGTCACAGTCTGTGGCGATCATCTCAACATCATGGTTCACGGGAACTGATGAGAAAAAATGCTTATAGCCTGACGGCAGCTCAGCCAAGGCAGAGAAGCTTGCGAAAGAGGAGAAATCCCCAAATGCGTCATGGAAAATCTACGATGTCAGGGTTTTGGGAAAGGCAGGTGAGCCGTATGAACTGTAACCGTTACCGTTTACCGCTAACACGCCGGTAAGTTAAGTTGGCGGCGAACTATAAACAACTGCAACACTTTACTTATTTTACTTATATCAGGCACAGACAAAAACTATGTTCGTGCATTACGGTCAGTTTAGAATGAAAAGGGGGCCTTTTCTACACCTTCAGGTGTGTTTAATTTCTTTTATTTTTAATTATGAAAGGTGTATGGAATACACAGTTCAGCATCTTTTAAAGTTGGAATCACTTGCCCTCATTTTATCTAGCTACGTACATACGGGCACGGGAGAAGCTGAGCATGGCTGAAGAGATGTCTGACCTGCAAACTGATGTTGAGGAAATACAACCCAAACGGCGGTAAGCACAGTATAGCCGTAAGCTTGCCTTATACAGATAAGTTGATGCAAACTTGTGATAATGCACAAGTGACAAGAAAAATCTAGTTCATATTCCTCCTTGGAATCAACAACTGGCATTTTATACAGAGTAAAAACTGTCATGTACACGGATAGGCTACTTCAAAATTGCCATTTGAACTGCTGGAAAATCACGTTAAGACTATAGATGCATTTGGATATCCGAATGCTGTAAATGTATTACACAAAATTAACAAATAAACTACAAAGATACTGACAATTTGGGAGACCACCAACATAGGGCAATATAGCTCAGTTTGTAGAGCGGCGGTCCGGTATTCCGGAGGTCGCAGGTTCGAGTTCCGCCTTGTCAATTTCTTTGTCCACTTTGTAAATATAATTACTCAGATATGAAATCTTTGACATTGTATTTAGGCGAATCAGAAACAAACGATACGAGTCGTCTGACGCAGAGACCAGTGATGATGACATTCCAATGAACATAGAACGGCCAACTTCGCCAGAGGTACCATCGGTTCCATCAACTCTAGCGGCACTTGCATCTAAATCATCCAACCACCCTACGCGATCCCCACAACAATCATATAATCGCCAGCGTTCGTCCCCACAACAGCCATCCACATCTGGCCAGCCGTCTACACCATCGTATTCTCTGTCAACGATCCAGTCTTCTAGTTCTACATCGTCTAGCCACCACGCTAAACAATCCCGCCCGCCAACTTCAGCAACTCCCCCTGCGTCGACTTCCCAACCTTCTACGCCATCCTCCTCCCAGCAGCGGACACCACTGGTGCTTAGAGGTGAAAGTGGTAAGTAGTACGGTTATGTTATTATACAAATTGTGCAATAGTTATGTGAATATGTATACTCGGTATCAATTCTTGATCGTGGATCCTTTCGACGTCATCGCACCACAAAATCCTTAATTGTCACGACATTTAAAAAAAATCATCTCTCCCCACAATATTATGTCTCCACAATGCACCAAAGGGAAAAGAAAGAATCCCATTGAATGATTGTGAAAATTTAGGTAATATTTTATTATCTTCTATTTTTAGGTCAAAATATGGAGCAAGTCTTGCTTCGCGTGTTCCACATACTAGAGGAAATAAAGGAGACACAGCGTATCCACTCCAGTATGTTGCAAGCGGTCATACGCCAGGCGAAGGTGACACACAGCGGGACACTTACACTTCCTAAGGGGGCTACATTTCCTCTCAAGACCTTGGAAGAGCTGGACATAATGGAGCAGAAGATCATTGACCCCGCCTTTAAGGAAGGAGTGGTATGTTTTAGCTATAAGTGTATGTATGCTAACAAATCAGTGGCAACTGTTTGGCCGATAATGGCCCTCCAACCTTTGTGCTTGACTGCGGAGTGTTATAGACAGATTGCTATTATTTTATCTTTATCCCTGCTCATTATTACAGCGCTTCAGTAGCCCACGTGTTTACAAAAATTGATAACCTTTGTGCTTGACTGCGGAGTGTTATAGACAGATTGCTATTATTTTATCTTTATCCCTGCTCATTATTACAGCGCTTCAGTAACCCACGTGATTACAAAAATTGATAAATTTCGATCTCAAGATCTTAAGATGAAAAATGACTGTGTACATGAAACAAACATAAGGGGGGAGAGGGACACAAAAGCATTCTATATGTTTCATGTACACAGTCATTTTGCCTCCTATGAAGATTTTGTTAAGATCGTAATATCGGCCCTCCTAATTTATTTAATTTGTATATTCCAGGTAACTCAATCATGCCAGTTTGCAGCAGTTTTAATCATATTCCTGATTTAAATGTATAGGTTTGTTTTGTACTTCAGTTTCTTTTTTATGTATAGTTCAGGTGAAAAAGGTAATCATGAAACATACACCAGGACATTATGCTGGTTATAATTGGTAGTTCTTTTTTATCTTTATCTACTTTTTCACAGATCAGTGTTCTCGGGGACTTAGGGGGAAGGAATCTGCACGAGGTCATCAAGAGGGCCATGCAGTTTCTTGTTAACAATGAGCTCTCTCTTCAGCTTAACCTAAGCGGACGGCAGGGGAAGAGGGCCTTTGGGACGTCTGGGCTTTTTAACATCGTCTATCGTAAGTTTATAATACAAATTATAAGATATACGATAACTAAAAAGTAAAAGCCCGCCGCGGTGAACTTTTGCTTAGCTGTCTGCCTCGCGAAAATCTCACCATGTGCAGTGAATCTGAGCTATGCGCTAAGCTAAACAGAATTATTGAAATCCCGTGACCAGCGTATGTGTGCTTTTACTGGCTAGTTATATTTTTGTTAGCTCAGCACATAGCTCAGGTTCACCGTACACGGTGAGATTTGCGCAAAGCGAGGCGAAAGAAATCAAATGGGGTAGAAATTTGCCTTAGTACGGCCTCGCGAGGCAGAAATCTCAGCAAAAGTTCACCGCACACGGTAGATTCGTGCTGAGCAAACGGCCTCGAATGACTTTTTGCTCAGGAGATAGCTCTCGTGTGCGGCGGGCTTTATAATGTTCTGCCTGTGCATTTGATTACATCCAAAAAGGATGGTTAAATCATGGAGAAATAAGTCTTATTTCTCCATGGTTAAATGAAGAATACAACTATTTTGTACTGTCCATGGTTTACATAAACATTCAAAACCCATGTATAGGCCAGATCACAGCACCGACTGAATACCTATGTACATTAATTTGTTTAGCAGGACTTTGTATGGGATCTAGGGTATATAGTATATGTACATGTAGCGTAATCATGGAGGTAACAGACAAGTATTCAGTTAGCCTACAGGCCGCCCACGTGGTTACTCCAATTATCACGACGGCATTCTGCGGTGTCACTCTATTGTGGCGTCACATGAAGACAATAGAAAAGACACCGCAGTTCTGCTGCCCTCACTTGCTTGGAAAGTTGTTGTCGACGGATTTGGTCGACTGACCCGGCATCTGGCCTGGACTTAAACCTCTTGCATCTTTGGTGTAAAGGTGAACATGATGTTAATTGAATTTTTTTTCTCATTTTATAGATGCCGTAAAGAAGAATCCGCAAACGGTAGAAAAAAATAAGCAGGACGTTGAGCGGGCGGTCTCCAAGTGGCTCGTTGGGGGTAGGGATCGGGATGGAAACAGGGCCCTACGGGCAGAAAGGTCTCGTTTACAAAACATGCAAAACGAGACAGTTTCTTAATCTTACACCCAGGCCTTGGCTGTGTGTATTATTTTCAGGTATGTGCATGTGTGTATATCGAAGTGTTTATTTCCAAAATGCGGCAAACGCCACCCCTCTTATCCATGTCTCCCGCAGATTTAATACTTATTGAAATGGATAGATTGCACATTGGCAGTCATTATGTCTTTAGGCCTAATTTGTTTTCCATCTTTCTTGAAAGAGCCCTGGGTTATTTTAATGTTTCTTTTAAAACGATGGTTGGAATACCGATACGACACTGTACACTATCCGGGTTCTGAAACTATATTTTTTGCTCTATCATTTTCCAGGTTGAAAAAGGATAGGCCTAATACATGTATTTCTGGGTAAAATTGAAAGGTTTTTATTTTACATGAACGGTTTTAACGTGAATGTATATGTATATGGCACAACAGACTGACGTCTCCGACACTCCGACGTGAATATCTCTTTTATAAATTAGAGAGGTTTAGCAACACGTGTTACGCGAACGTCAACGCTTTTAATTAGATTGGCCGGTATGGGCCGGTCGAACACAAATTACGTGTTGACGTTTGCCGGAAACGTGCTGCTAAACCATCCCTATTAATTGTGTCTGAGACGTCAGTCCATTCCGATCCGTAGTGATTTGAGAAATCTATATAGCCGTACGTATTGATGATGTTGCGCCCTGTTTATCGTGTACAGTGCACCACGTGGGAAAACGGGGGTCACCGCTGTCGAGGCTCAATTCACACTCAATTTTGTTCGACTCTGTGGCTCCTGAGGAAAATCCCATGCACAGTAATCATCGCACCGGACTCCTGATGTGTTATCTTCCACGACTGGCAGGGGTCAAACACCCCATGTGATAAACATATTGGTGACGTCATCAGTACATGGGGCTATAACTAGGCTATATTACTTCATTACCTCATTACTATATTACTACGCTACTTCAGTGGTTGTATATAAAGTCTACAGAAAGCTGAGAAAATTGGAGAACATTGGAAATGTTTCCCAGTCCAAGTCATGTCTTTTTAACATTTGTGTACTGATTGGCCTTCATTGAGGTGATAAAAACAGCGTCTGGTTGCAACATTTTTTTCTTACTTTTATATAACATGTATTTAAATTTCTGTATAATCATGCCAACTTTAATTATTCATATGATCCTCTTCAGTGGATTGTCCTATTGACTTGAGTATCGTCAAGACTTCTCTAAATAATTATTTCTGGCAAATCTATTGACCTTTGTTTATTTGTCATTTTGCAAAGACGCCCGCGTATGTAGATATGGCTCAAAGGGCAAAACCACTTTTATCATCGGGAAAAATGTCCGCTTTAGTTTTTTTAATCGACGTTGTCATAAGTTGGCATATAAAATGAAATACACAAAATGTAATAACTTGTAACTTGTCACTGTAACGCATGTTTTATTAAAGTACATTTTTACTGTCGACAATTAACATGATAATGTTTGTTTCTCATCAATTTTATGTTTGCTTTTACTTTATTCTCCATGATTTTAATGAGGGTCCAAACTGAACAACACGAAATTTTCCTCCGAGTCTGCAGCAAGATAGCGCCAAATAACCCCTAATAACCTAATTAAACCAATTTTTTGCCTATAACAAAAGCCCATGTTTCACCCACCACAGCCCCCATATAGGGGCTCACAATTGAACCCAATACAAGCCCACTGGGCTGCCCACATAGAACCATTCATTTGCCCACTCACTGCCCGCTTATAGTGAACAAGGGACCCACACAGGGCCCACGAAAGACCCACTGTTAGCCTTTATAGGGCCCAGATAAGAGCGAGCTGGGCCTCCCACATAGGACCCACATTGTACGTACATTTTGCCCACCTATAGCCCCGGTTAAAACATAGACGGGACCCACATGGGACCCACATAAAGTTAACTGGGCTTGCCCATCTGGGACCCAAGTGGCACCGGCGGACAAATCTCTTTGGACCCCAACTGGGCAGCCCACATCGACCCATTTGGGAGCCCACTTGGGCCCCATTTGGGGCCCACTTATAACCCGGTAATAGCATAGAAGGGACCCACATAGGGCCCACATGGGACCCACATGAAGTTAACTGGGCTTGCCCATCTGGGACCCAAGTGGCGCCGGCGGACAAATCTCTACGGGCCCTAACTGGGCAGCCTACGTGGGATCCATGAGGGAGCCCACTTGGGCCCCTTTTGGGGCCCGCTTATAACCCGGTTATAGCATAGAAGGGACCCGCATAGGGCCCACATGGGACCCACATAAAGTTAGCTGGGCTTGCCCATCTGGGACCCAAGTGGCACAGGCGGACAAATCTCTGTGGGCCCCAACTGGGCAGCCCACATCGACCCATTTGGGAGCCCACTTGGGCCCCATTTGGGGCCCACTTATAACCCGGTAATAGCATAGAAGGGACCCGCATAGGGCCCACATGGGACCCACATGAAGTTAACTGGGCTAGCCCATCTGGGACCCAAGTGGCGCCGGCGGACAAATCTCTGTGGGCCCCAACTGGGCAGCCCACATCGAGCCATTTGGGAGCCCATTTGGGCCCCATTTGGGGCCCACTTATAACCCGGTAATAGCATAGAAGGGACCCACATAGGGCCCACATGGGACCCACATGAAGTTAACTGGGCTAGCCCATCTGGGACCCAAGTGGCGCCGGCGGACAAAACTCTGTGGGCCCCAACTGGGCAGCCCACATCGACCCATTTGGGAGCCCACTTGGGCCCCATTTGGGGCCCACTTATAACCCGGTAATAGCATAGAAGGGACCCACATAGGGCCCACATGGGACCCACATGAAGTTAACTGGGCTAGCCCATCTGGGACCCAAGTGGCGCCGGCGGACAAAACTCTGTGGGCCCCAACTGGGCAGCCCACGTGGGACCCACAAGGGAGCCCAAGTGGGACCCACGTAGGGCCCACTTGGGAATGTTGACTGGGAGGGAACCGGCTTCGATCCGCGAAGATCACCGGCAGGGAACTCGGGTTTGGCTTCTGGTCAAACCAAAACCTTGTCAGACAGCGGGTCAACAGACGGTAGTAGACGGTGCTCGGATCGAAGAAACCAAAGTCGAAGTAAAAGATCTCCTCGTTACTCTGGGACTTCCAAAACTTCACCGATTCACCTTGGTAAAGGGGCAGCATGGCCGGCACTAAGAAAGACTTGAGAGCAGTTTGGGTTCAAGACAGACGCCACCGGACACATTAGGTCATAAGCCCGCAGAAGCTTGATCAGAAGTGGCACAAGATGGAACATGTCTCCGTAAATATGTTTAAGTAGACCCTCCTTGATGATTCCACTGCTTTCGTAATCTCTCCAATCCACAGCAAAGCGATGCGCTCGTTTAGAACCCCGAGGGATTCGTACAAGTTTCTTCATGACGTTAACTAAGAACTGGGGGTCCAACACGACATGTTGTGGCAAGCTTTCGTCGTCATCTCTGTGGATGATTTCTCCAGCCTCGCTAAAAAATCTTAGCATGTTCTTTAAGTCGTCTTCGTTTGTCACATCGCAAGTATCTCTCGCAACGTCTCGAATTTGGTCCAGGGTCATTACGTAAGCAGCACAATCCGTCTGTGCCAATTTTCGACGATCCTGGATCTCGCGATAGAAGTGCAGATACTTGATGGGATATTTCTCCTGTGCGTATTCGGCGCTCTCGACCCGTCTGAATATTTCTGCTCTCAACTGCTGGAAGTCGTCGTCTACAGGTTGGGAATTTTCGACGAGAAACAGCGGCTTGTCGTCGACTGGGTTTAAAACCAGCCGATGGCAGAAAGAATAAGTGATTCTCCGGTGAAGTTCTTCAGTGAAACGCAACCTGTTTGATTCAGAGACGCTTGCTTTGTGGGTGCCGACAATGATGACAACGGCGTCTGGGTGACGCGCATGCACACATACTGAATGTAGCCAGAAGAGAAGTTTCTGCAACTGCCCGTCTTCGTCAGAAACAGCGGCGTGGAGGTTGAAGACGATCACGTACAGAGCTCTGTCCGGCATGAAGACGTGATGTGCGCAGTGGTATATAGTGTCTCCAGCAAAGTCCCATAAACTCAGCTTGGTCTCCAAGACCGGTTGTCCTTGGAGTACGGCTTTTATCTGTTCACGGATAAGCTTCACGGGGAAGGTTGACTTTTCTCTCCATACCTTATAGGTGTTGTGGAGATCAAACAAGGGATGTGCCAGGACGGAAAGAAGGTAACATGTCATAGACGACACATTTGCTTTCGGTATCCTTATTGTCCAACTAAAGACGTAAGTTAGGTACAGGCCCAAGATGAAACCCGCAGTCTTCTTTGATACGTAACTAGCTCTGACTCAATATTTATGGGAAGCTCTTCGACCTATAATTGTCCCCCATATCGCTTGGACTGACATCAGAATTCCGTTCAGAAACAGGAACCAGTAGCGTCTGTTTCTGCAGTCTCCTTTAAGGCTCAGTGCAAGTAGCCAGGCTAGGAGGCCACAGCAGCCGGCAGTTCTGTATTTATGCCACCTGTCATTAAATGTACAGAAAAAGTAGCACCCTGTGCCAATAAGTACTCCTGTGTTTGATATCACAGTCGCCTCGAACATGTCCCATGTGACAACGGAACTCTCAGCAGCATCTTCTTGAGTCGCCTTGGCCTCTTTTGGATAAGCACTCGCCGAGAAGGCAACAGCGACACCTGTGCGACAACCGAAACCATTGGCTGCACCCATCAAAACGGTATTTACCATATCCAACATCAGGTTCTGCACAGTAGACCAAACCGTCTGGTTTACAAACCCGCCCACGCCCTCCTGGCAGTCTGAAGATTCTATCAAACCATCTCGTCTGATTTTCGCGTCAAGGAAAACACACAACAAAGATATATTCGTTGCGAACCGGTAGGCAAAGTTGTAGTTGTGCCTCAAAGTGAGTGCTCCGAATGTACACCACACAAATGCCGTAAACCCGTACTTCAACCCACCAAAATATACAAACACAACTACGAATAAACAAAATAGCTGCAGGCCCAATTTCAACAACTCGGGCAACGTGTGCGTCGATTGTCCGGGTGACGTTGCTGTACAAGTCGAGGACATCTCGCCAAGGACAGTCACCACTGAGGCACACTGCTGTATGTCATCTGCTTTGGCGCCTTCGGAT
This sequence comes from Crossaster papposus, assembly GCA_037893245.1. NCBI lineage: Eukaryota > Metazoa > Echinodermata > Asteroidea > Velatida > Solasteridae > Crossaster > Crossaster papposus. The sequence goes on from JBAIAA010000690.1 coordinate 639,946, forward strand.
TCGTTCCATTGCTTGTCCACGTTAGTCACATGGCACATACGCGTCTCAATTCCCTCGGTGGGCTGTTCCCGGATGTCGAACTCCCTTCCCAGGAGCCGGTTCCGAAGACTGGTCTTACCTGCACGAGGCTCCCCGAGGATCAGGACCCGGGCTCGGTTGGTCGGTAGCTGGCCGTCCGTCTTGGCTGCTGCGTAGGCATCTTTGAGGGAACTATCATTCAGCAACGCAGCCAGGTGAAGACTTCTGCCAAAGTCCGAAACGGGAGCCAGATTTTTTACGGGATCGCTGACCTGCTTCGCCGACGGTGGTTTTGTGATATCCATGGTCTGTATTTAAAAGAAGAAACACGTACAATTAGAAATTCCACTAATTAGGCATTTGTCGCTAGACTACTTTAAATGGAGGGGCGTGACGACAAATCTGCTCACATACCATCCTTGTTAAAAGATAAAACGGCATAGGCCCCTACACCCGGATTCACCAAAGAGTGTATGTTACGGCACCACATAACGACCGAGGGGCGAGACACAAAAGAGAACAAAGGGAACAAAAGCCTCTCGGTCGGCGGTATGAATGGACAAATTCGGTCCTCGATCGACGGTGCAAAGGGGATTGGGTATAACGTAGGAATAAAAGAAAACACAATATCGATCCTCGATCGTTATGTGGTTCACGACTGTATGTGTATGCAACAAAATATCCAACACGTCGGATGTAAACATACATGTTCTTCGGTATTTTCTCAAGAATAATAAGACTTTAAGTTAATTTCCTTTCGAACTTTGAATAGGATAAGTAAACAATAACAAAAACATGGAATATTAGGGGATTTCAAGACAGCATGTTCCGTAAAACGGGGGGGGGGGGGGGGGGGGGGTGGTTCCTCTCAAAACCTCCGGTGAACACAATCGAACAACTTGCAATACACAAAAGTCAGACCAACTTTACACACCATGCATTAATCACAATTTGTCAGATTTCAACTTGAATTTTTCACACAGTCTCTGGGTTTAAGATTAGAGCACCGTACATCTAACTACTGCACGTCACGTAAGACAGTTTGGGATGTTTATTTAAAAAAAAATAGGGCAGTGTCGCAATATTTATTAAATCGAAAATTACAGCAAAAGCAAATGGTGTAAACTACCTTTAACAAAATAATGCAGTCAGTGGTGGTTGAGTTGTCAGCTGCTCCTAACGTTTACCATGGAGAAATAAGAAGCGTTTACACAGTCAGCACATATACTGGTAGTCGGTATTGGACGATCGAGTTATAAGTCAACTCTTATGTTTCTACTTAGAGGACGATGTGACCATAAAGCTATGTGAGAAGCCTCGAGTTTGAGGCAAAACAAATACAATTCCGCCGTATAAGCTTCTGGTCGTGCATGACGAAACTAAAAACAAAACCAGGATGCATGTTCACTAACGTTTACACTGGGTGGGCAAATGGTGTTTGTTCAAACTATTACCGACTCTTAATCGATATGCCATGAACGGGCAAAAACAAACGAGCAATTTGTTGACGCTTGGCAGAATACCACCACACATGTTATATAGGTCTTATGTGGTATTAAAATATGAGCACCAGCGAATCTAGTTTTGTTTTATACAGGAAACAGTCCTTATTCGGGACGTCAGAACCGGAAAGTGCGTTGACCTAATTTTCCCCCGGACTTAACCCTCCGCGTAATTGAAAAACGCGGGTTGGGCCTAATTTAGGCATATACGTCCTAGAACCTTGACTTCTGAACCACAATTTGTATTTATAGGAAGATGGAAGATCGCCGGGTCTAACTATTTTGGCTGCAATTTGACATTTATTTCTTCATTTGAACAGAACAGATATGACTAAATCATCAAGTGTTAAATCATGACAAACAAGTTCAAAGGTGGGCAAAATCATAGTTTGTAGAAAGCGGGGAAGGGGTAAATGTATCTGTAACTGGCAACCTCGGTGTTTTTTTTGGTTTCATTCCGTAATGTGAAAGGGGTAGGCAGAATGTTTAAATGTCAAATTAAAACGTCTCCGTCCACTTCGGCGCGGGGTTTTACTTTTTTATGAAAGTACATGTACGTCTTGCATATGAGCAAAAGACCAACAATCTTGGTTGTTTGAAGATCAACTTTTGTGCAGGCAACCATCTGACGTGCAGTATTTGTAACTTCCCAAACCGAGGACTCCACAACTCCGATTCCACTTAGTACAAAGATGTTGTCGGATGCTTTTAGCCTCTTGAGGTCGGTATTTAGTATTGTCAAGTTGGTCTCAGCTGGATGGACGGACGACGAAATTGCCCGTGCAAAAGCCTAAACCATTGCCTAGTCCTATGGCGGTATTCAGCTTGGTTATTAAGTTAATAGTTAATATTGTTAATAATTGTGACCCAACTAATCAAAATAAGGTACAATTTATCAGAGCCAATTTATCCTCTTGAATCAAATCGTTAGAAATCAGTGGACTAATATGTTATGATACTATGGACCAAATATTGTTTTGACGTTCGTAATCTATTCTCAAATTGCCTTAGAATACAGGCCGAAACATTATATATTTCAAAAGTTTTGGGGGTGGGGGAGGGGTGGCATATTTGTGGCATTTCGTTGCTTACAATAATCATATCTACATTAAAATGTATTTTGGGGATTTTCTTGAACTTGTTCAAGTCTCCCATGTTAGGCAACCCTTTAACTACCTTTTTGCCCAATTTACGGACACACCATTTTCCCCAGTTTTTGTTTGCTGGGCTAAATATCACAATGTTATCATTGTTCATATGATTTTCCATAAGGTTTTAATATCATAACTGTGCCAGTAAGCAACTTGGTGAATTTGAGGTTCACCAATACTGACTACTTGATGATATCTGGAGACAGTGTAATGTGCGCACATTTATGGGTTCACGAAGTTGTCATTTTGGATAATTACTATGTTCACATAATTATTCAGTCACATATATATGCTTTAAGAATGTTATTGAAGTAAGGATATGTAAGTAGAATCACCAAAATAAACTTTTCAAAAAAATAAATAACAATAATATACCCAAATATAGGAATAAATATATTACGCAGCAGGGATTAACGATTTATGCAAATTAGTCATATTTTCACCACTTTGATTTTTTGAGATTTTTAGTATGTCATTCTAGGGAGCTTATAGAAGTGCACTGTTGTGAAAAATATTCTATTGCAATTTGTGTGAGGTCAACAAAACAAAATTGTGACCTGCTCCCACGAAAACAGACATAAGTGGTTTTTGTTATTGTGAGATATTGTTATTTCCATTTAGTACACATCGTCAGCTTTAATTTGGTACCAAAACGACCTTTATACCATACATACTTTCAATTGTATGAGGATTGTATTTGGATGTAATTTGGGAGATAAATTACCACTTTTAGGACATAGTTTGTCTCAATACATGCATGATTTTTGTACTTTCTCATCATTAAAGTTGATCTTGTTTAACCTAACTGAGGGTTAAAGTATACATATTAAAGAATACAAAAATAACGAAAAACTAAAATCGATGTCCACCAGATTTTTCACCCCATTTAAACCCCATCTCGAAATAGCCTGTGCGACATATGTCGGGTTTCGTAGAAACGGGTCACAATTAGGTATTTTCCCTGGACTATTCTTGCAGTTAGAACCGGTTAAAGTTTGGACAAACAATGCCCCGGCCTCCAGTTAAATTTCATGTGGTTTAGCATGCACGATTGGAAGTGATAGTCTGAATTATTTGCCTCCAGCGTAACAGGAAGTGTTTTTTTTCACAAGCACCACCTTTCGCTTTCAATGGGTTTGTTACAAAGTACTAAGAGTGACAATAGTTGTCTTGGTGCTGACTACTTTCACGTTCATATAGCAGCTCATGATTTTGTGGAGCCCAGTGCCTGCTATGCGGATGCTGTAGTGCAACCGTGTACCAGTGTTAGTGTACGTTTGGCAGTTACTGGTCGCGGAGTAGGTTTAGTCGAAACGCCTATCAAAAATCCCACCATTATTAAATGCTTACCTAAGACGGTTTACCTATTCCTATTGGATAAGAGTCTGTCACATGTGTGGTTAGCGACCTCTGTATCCCCTGCACCCCTTGCGTTCTGCGCCAAATCTGGTAAAAAAGTGAGTTTTTTTAGCACTACGCGCACAAGGCGCTTGCCCATACACGTATAGACATGGCCAGAAGGACATTCACAACAACATATTATGGTGTAAAATGGTTGAACACGTTCGTTGGGAAATTGTACATGTATTTTGTTTCGCTTTTTTATCGATAGGCATTTGTTTTGCAGGTGTTGCGAGTTTTAATTTTGTCATCGGGCAAAGCTTTGTATAACAGGGCATTCAAACAACCCTTCTTTTTGGCATATTGGACCACACAGAGGAGCTAGCAGGTTGACAAAGGTAAGTATGTGAGGTGAAAGGTTACATGTAACAATTGGTGGTACATGAAACCTAAATAGATATTTTGTTAATAATTAATAACCTTAAATCCTTAATTCTATACGTGTTTCTTATTTCAATTATATAGACAAAAAGAAGAATGATGGACGCCACAACATCATCGTCAACAGCCCGGGGGCACCACAGCGAATCCTTACAGGCTTTGGCTCCCGTTTCGGACTTTAGCAGAAGTATTCACCTCACTGAGTTGTTGAAGGATAGATCTCTGAGAGAGACTTACGCGGCAGCAAAGACCGACGGTCAGCTACCGACCAACCGAGCCCGGGTCCTGATCCTCGGGGAGCCTCGTGCAGGTAAGACCAGTCTTCTGAACCGTCTCCTGGGAAGGGAGTTCGACATCCGGGAACAGCCGACAGAGGGAATTGAGACGCGTATGTGCCATGTGACTAACGTGGACAAGCAATGGAACGAATCCGAAGGTGCCAAAGCAGATGACATACAGCAGTGTGCCTCAGTGGTGACTGTCCTTGGCGAAATGTCGACACTCGGATCGGAGGGAGAGGGTACATCGGGCCAGAACCACCCCACACAGTCACATACGTTACTAGAGTTAATAAAATTGGGCCTGCAGGTTTCTCTACTCGTAGTTGTGTTTGTATTTGGTGGATTGAAGTGCGGATTTACGACATTTGTGTGGTGTACATTCGGAGCACTCGCCTTGATGCACAACTACAACTTTGCCTATCGGTTCGCAACGTGTGGATCTTTGTTGCTTGTCCTCTTTGACGCAAGCATGAGACGAGATGGTTTGATAGAAGCTTCGAGCTGTCAGAAGGGCGTGGGCGGGTTTGCAAACCAGACGGTTTGGTTTACTGTGCAGAACCTGGTGTCGAATATGGTTAATACCGCTATGCTGGGTGCATCCTTTGGTCTTGGTTGTCGTACAGGTGTCGCTGTTGCCTTCTCGGCGAGTGATTATCCAAAAGAGGCCAAGGCGACTCAAGAAGATGCTGCTGAGAGTCCCTTTGTCACCTGGGACATGCTTGCGGTAGCTGCGATATCAAGCACAGGAGTACTTATTGGTTTTGGATGCTATTTTTTCTGTACATTTAATGACAGGTGGCATAAATACAGAACTGCCGGCTGCTGTGGCCTCCTAGCCTGGCTACTTGCACTGAGCCTTAAAGGAGACTGCAGAAACAGACGCTACTGGTTCCTGTTTCTGAACGGAATTCTGATGACAATCCAAGGGGCATGGGGGACAATTATAGGTCGGAGAGCTTCCCATAAATATGGAGTCGGAGCTAGTTACGTGTTAAAGAAGACTGCGGGTTTCATCTTAGGCCTGTACCTATCATACGTCTCTGGTTGGACAATAAGGATACCGAAGGCAAATTTGTCGTCGATAACATGTTACCTTCTTTCCGTCCTGGCGCATCCCTTGTTTGATCTTCACAACATCTATAAGGTATGGAGAGAAAAGTCAACCTTCCCCGTGAAACTTATCCGTGATCAGATAAAAGCCGTACTCCAAGGACAACCGGTCTTAGAGACCAAGCTGAGTTTATGGGACTTTGCTGGAGACACTATATACCACTGCGCACATCACGTCTTCATGCCGGACAGAGCTCTGTACGTGATCGTCTTCAACCTCCACGCCGCTGTTTCTGACGAAGACGGGCAGCTGCAGAAACTTCTCTTCTGGCTACATTCAGTATGTGCACATGCGCGTCACCCAGACGCCGTTGTCATCATTGTCGGCACCCACAAAGCAAGTGTCTCTGAAGCAAACAGATTGCGTTTCACTGAAGAACTTCACCGGATAATTACCTCTCCCTTCTGCCATCGGCTGGTCTTAAACCCAGTCGACGACAAACCGCTGTTTCTCGTCGAAAATTCCCAACCTGTAGACGACGACTTCCAGCAGTTGAGAGCAGAAATATTCAGACGGGTCGAGAGCGCCGAATACGCACAGGAGAAATATCCCATCAAGTATCTGCACTTCTATCGCGAGATTCAGGATCGTCGAAAATTGGCACAGACAGATTGTGCTGCTTACGTGATGTCCCTGGATCAAATCCGAGACGTTGCGAGAGATACTTGCGATGTAACAAACGAAGACGACTTGAAGAAAATACTACGATTTTTCAGCGAGGCTGGAGAAATCATCCACAAAGATGACGACGACATCCTGCGACAACATGTCGTGTTAGACCCCCAGTTTTTAGTAGACGTCATGAAGAAACTGGTACGAATCCCTCGGGGTTCTAGGCAATCGCATCGCTTTGCTGTGGATTGGAGAAATTACAAAAGCAGTGGAATCATCAAGGAGGGTCTACTGAAACATATTTACGGAAACATGTCCCATTTTGTGCCACTTCTGATCAAGCTTCTGCAGGCTTATGACCTAATGTGTCCGGTGGCGTCTGTCTTAAACCCAAACTGCTCTCAGAAGTCTTTCTTGGTGCCTGCCATGCTGCCTCCTTACCAGGGTGAATCGCTGAAGTTTTGGAAGTCCCAAAGTAACGAGGATGTCTTCTACTTTGACTTTGGTTTCTTCGATCCCAGCACCGTCTACTCTCGTCTACTGACCCGTTGCCTGACATACGCCAGCCTAGACAGGCTTGATTCCAACTCGAAGCCTTTGATTTTTGCAGACCGCTGTCGGTTCCACATCAGTACGAGCTTCAGCTTCAAGTTGCAGCTGGAGAGACGTTCTTCTCAACAGGTGCTTCTCTCGGTCACCGCCTTGGCGTTTGAGAAACAAAATCCTGTCTGGAAGCTCCTGAGGTTCTTGCTGAACGCCGTGAAGAGCATAACAGCGAGGGACTACCCACAGCTGTGCTTCACATTCGGTCCTCGCTGTCCTTACTGCCAGCACGAAACCAACTCGGACGAAACAATCGAGGACCTCTCAAACGAAACCTGCAACCGAGACGAGGCAAAGATCCACGTGCTGAAGATGGCTGGGCATGACCAGGCGTTCCCTACGACGTCCCCCGCCGTGATGCTCTGTGGTCAGAAAAGATACGAGTGGGTGCTGTCTGGATATAAATCTCTGGTAGGTGGATCCTTTGCTGGAAAACTCTTACTAATGCAAAGCGATTATCTAACTTGGTACACGGTCCCTCAGGTTAGACTATAGCATCATCATTGTATTTATATCTAACAGTTTTTGTGTAAACTATTTGTAACAGTTAATTAACCCACAGTACACTCAAATAGTGAAATTACTGGATTGTGATTTCTCTAATATAAAGGGCAATACCTTCAAGCGTGCATGCTTGAAATGAGTTTTGGAGAAACTGGTTCTTTAGAAAAGACTAGGCATTTTGGGAAAGACAAGAGGTCTGGTTTGCTTACGAAATGATTTGTACTCTAAGCATTTACTCCTCCTCCCATTTCGTTCCACACAGGAGACCAACTGTGGTTCCTGTCCTCCTCCACAACGGGTAGCATTCAATACAAAGACACCAATCACAAAACTGCCTCCCAATCTGTTTCAAAAGGTGTGCTTGCTGCTTGACACCCACGAGATCAGGAACTGGAAAGTCCTGGCAGGTAAGACCTTCAAAGTTGTAGCGAAGCCAAAAGCCGTACTAGCCCTAACCGATTCGGCCATATGACTAAACAATTAATCATAGGCCTAAAGCCCATGAAATACGCTTTACCGTAGGCACGACATTCACTTCTACAGTAAGCTGAGGTTTTTCGCTAACGGTAAGCATATTTGTTTCGCTAACGGTAAGCAGAGATATGAAATCGGGCCCTGTTGGCAGCTATAGTCAGTGGCACTAGTCAGTGGCAGTGGCACTAGGCAGTTAGATACATAAAGGCCACCAGCCCTGTAGTACGTTAGCACCAGCAATGAGAATGTTAGTTGTTATCCAATGTATTCGTTCCTTTTTGTACGTTTCGCAGGAGAGCTGGGTAAAGACGTGGAGTCCGTAGCAATGTTGGACCACCAGCGGATAACTAACCCGACCGAGCGTCTGCTGCGAGAATGGTCGATGATCGGTGGAGACGTCACGGTCAGCGACTTGCTGGAAGTTCTTGGTAGACCGTCACTTCAGCGGATAGATGTCATACAAGAAATTCATGCACAAATGACAACAGATTGAACTTGCTGCAAGATACATAACTGTTTTTATCATGAACAGCGCCACCTAGCGGCAGGTGACCTCTCTGTCGATTACCTCTCTGTTCTGAGAATATAGCCTTGTAAAAGTATATGTTGTGTACAAAGTATATGGAGAGTCGAGATATTTCCGCGGGGCACTTCTCACACTGCTCACAAAACCTCGTAAAATCTCGTTGCTGCGAGACCGTCAATTCGCTGCAAATAAAACGTCATGTACGCTGCGACCTGACTGAAGTGCGAAATCATGACAAACAAATTCAGAAATCTCCCTCTTTTGGAGGTGAGCAACATCAGAGTTTGTAGAAAGTGGGGGAGGCGTAAATAAAATATATCTGTAACTGGCAACCTTGGTGGGCTTTTCGTTTCATTCAGTAATGTGAATAGGCATAATATTGAAATGTCAAATCAAAACGTCTCCATTCATTTCGGCGCGGGGTTTTACTTTTTTTTCTGAAAGTACATGTACGTCTTGCATATGAGCAAAAGACCAACAATCTTAGTTTTTGGAACATCAACTTTTGTGCAGGCGACCACGGACGTGCAGTATTTGTAACTTCCTAAACCGAGGAGTCCACAACTCCAAAGATTCCCCTTGTATAAACATGTACCAGGATGCTTTTAGCCTCTGGAGGGCTATGTATTGTCAAGTTGGTCTCAGAGCCAATTTATCGTAATCGTTCGGAATCAGTGGGGGATATAGAGGAGGTTGGGAGTTGCAGCCATGGACTAATATGTTATGGTACTATTAAAATTGGACTTAAAAATATTTCGACGTTCCCAGGGGGGGCGGAAGGGGGGCCCAAAAAAGTGCGCCACCAACGTTGAAATGTATCTCATTCATTCTTCCACGCTCACGAGTCGAACATCTCATACAGTAAATACGTATAGATCGCTACCTCGAAGCGCAGCATTGAAACACGAACAAATTTGCACTCGACGAGCTCCGCCAGCTCCGTGCATTGCTCCCCGAATTCAGTGACTTATCCAACGTCCGCAAAGCCAGATTCGTACAGTACAGGCATGGCGTAAACTATCGCGTTTGAGAATTGGCAGAAACCATTTTTTAAAAAACATTTAAACAAAAAGGTCAAATATCTAGAGGATGTACCGAGGGATTTTTATTTAACTTTCAGGAATGAAAGATCTATTCCTAATTATTACGTTAGTGGAAAAAAATCAGAGGATGAACGATAATTTTTTTTTCACATTATGTCGATATTTGTAGCCATTTTAGGGGAGACGTTTTGTAACGAAATTCCCACCTGGACCCATTCATACACGTTAGCTGCTGCAATAAACCAACGGAAAATTGTCGGTAATATTTTTACACATTTTATTTAAAACTAAGCACCTCAACAATTGAAAATACTCTTTCAATATAAACTATTATGTTTTCAGTGCTGTTAAAGAGAGAATTTTAACAGTATACATGGATTTGGTATTTATGTTTAATGGTCATCACCTTTTTTTTAAATGGAGTGTACCCAAACTGCGATCGCAAATTTTTGCGCAACACCCCTTCCGCCCCCCCCCCCCCCCCCCCCCCTGGACGTTCCTAAATCTATTCTCAAATTGCCTTAGAAAACAGGCCGAATCATTAGAGATTTCAACATTTTCCGGTTGGGGGGACATATAACCCCTCCCCTTTTTTGATATGTCGAACTTTAGTGATATAATCATCAATCAAAATGAAGAGTAATTATGCGATTATATACAGCTGCGTATATAAATAAAATACAAAGTGAAAACTTGTTTAAGTGACGTATTTCGTTTGTCCGTTCATTTATATAAAGTAAGCTTCATGCAGTTAGAACCGGTTACAGAGTGGACAAACAATACCCCGGCCCCCAGTTGAACTTCCTGGTTTAGCATGCAGGATCGAAGTGATATAAAATACGTTTTGGATGTGTTGTCGGTGTGTTGTCGGTGCTGTGCGTGTTGTGCGTGATGTCGGTGAATAGGCGGACCCGTCTGAATTGTTTGCCTCCAACATGAACTATTTGTGTTTTTTACAAGCTTCACCTTTCGCTTTCAATTGGTTTGTTACAAGTAGTAATAGTGAAAATATTTGTTTGGGTGCTGACTACTTTTACGTTAGTAGCAGCTCACGACTTTGTGGAGCTCAGCGCTGGTACATGCGGATGCTATAGTGCAACCGTGTATCCGTGTTAGTGCACGTTTGGCAGTTACCGGTCGCGGAGTAGGTTTAGTATTATTAAATGCTTACCTAAGGTTTACCTATTCCTATTGGCTGAGAGTCTGTCACGTGGGTGGTTATTGCAATCACTGCTGAACACCGTGTTTGTTTTAAACTCTATGTCGTTTTTTAGCACTACACGCGCAAGGCACTTGCCCAATACATGCATAGACATGGCCAGAGGGACATTCACAATAACACGGTGTGAAATGGTTGAACACGTTCGTTGGAAAATTGTACACGTATTTTGTTTTGCTTTTTTATCTAAAGGCATTTGTTTTGCAGGTGTTGCGAGTTTGTCATCGGGTAAAGCTTTGTATAACAGGGCATTCAAACAACCCTTCTGTTTCACATCGGATCACACAGAGGAGCTAACAGGTGGACAAAGGTAAGTATGTGAGGTGAAAGGGTCATGTAACAACTGGTGGTGTATGAAACATAAATATATATATATTTTTGTATAATTAATAACATTTAATCTTTAATTGTACATGTTTCTTATTTTAATTATAGACAAGAAGAAGAATGATGGACGTCACAAAATCATCGTCAACAGCCCGGGGGCACCACAGCGATTCCTTACAGGCTTTGGCTCCCGTTTCGGACTTTAGCGGAAGTATTCACCTCACTGAGTTGTTGAAGGATAGATCCCTGAGAGAGACTTACGCGGCAGCAAAGACCGACGGTCAGCTACCGACCAACCGAGCCCGGGTCCTGATCCTCGGGGAGCCTCGTGCAGGTAAAACCAGTCTTCTGAACCGGCTCCTGGGAAGGGAGTTCGACATCCGGGAACAGCCCACCGAGGGGATTGAGACGCGTATGTGCCATGTGACTAACGTGGACAAGCAATGGAACGAATCCGAAGGTGCCAAAGCAGATGACATACAGCAGTGTGCCTCAGTGGTGACTGTCCTTGGCGAAATGTCGACACTGGGATCGGAGGGAGAGGGTACATCGGGCCAGAACCACCCCACACAGTCACATACGTTACTTGAGTTAATAAAATTGGGCCTGCAGTTACTTTGTCTACTCGAGGTTGTGCTTGTATTTGATGGGTTGAAGTGCGGGTTTACGACATTTGGGTGGTGTACATTCGGAGCACTCACCTTGATGCACAACTACAACTTTGCCTATCGGTTCGCAACGTGTGCATCTTTGTTCCTTGTCCTCTTTGACGCAAGCATGAGACGAGATGGTTTGATAGAAGCTTCAAGCTGTCAGAAGGGCGTGGGCGGGTTTGTAAACCAGACGATTTGGTGTACTGTGCAGAACCTGGTGTTGAATATGGTTAATACCGCTATGCTGGGTGCAGCCTTTGGTTTGGGTTGTCGTACAGGTGTCGCTGTTGCCTTCTCGGCGAGTGATTATCCAAAAGAGGCCAAGGCGACTCAAGAAGATTCTGCTGAGATTCCCGTTGTCTCTTGGGACATGCTTGAGGTGACTGGGATATCAAGCACAGGAGTACTTATTGGCACAGGGTGCTACTTTTTCTGTACATTCAATGACAGGTGGCATAAATACAGAACTGCCGGCTGCTGTGGCCTCCTAGCCTGGCTACTTGCACTGAGCCTTAAAGGAGACTGCAAAAACAGACGCTACTGGTTCCTGTTTCTGAACGGAATTCTGATGTCAATCCAAGTGGCATGGGGGACAATTATAGGCCGGAGAGCTATCCATAAATATGGAGTCAGAGCTAGTTACGTATCAAAGAAGACTGCGGGTTTCATCTTGGGCCTGTACCTAACTTACGTCTTTAGTTGGACAATAAGGATACCGAAAGCAACTGTGTTGTCTATAACATGTTACCTCCTTTCCGTCCTGGCGCATCCCTTGTTTGATCTTCACAACATCTATAAGATATGGAGAGAAAAGTCAACCTTCCCTGTGAAACTTATCCGTGAACAGATAAATACGGTACTCCAAGGACAACCGGTCTTAGAGACCAAGCTGAGTTTATGGGACTTTGCTGGAGACACTATATACCACTGCGCACATCACGTCTTCATGCCAGACAGAGCTCTGTACGTGATCGTCTTCAACCTCCACGCCGCTGTTTCTGACGAAGACGGGCAGCTGCAGAAACTTCTCTTCTGGCTACATTCAGTATGTGCACATGCGCGTCACCCAGACGCTGTTGTCATCATTGTCGGCACCCACAAAGAAAGCGTCTCTGAAGCAAACAGGTTGCGTTTCACTGAAGAACTTCACCGGATAATTACCTCTCCCTTCTGCCATCGGCTAGTCTTAAACCCAGTCGACGACAAACCGCTGTTTCTCGTCGAAAATTCCCAACCTGTAGACGACGACTTCCAGCAGTTGAGAGCAGAAATATTCAGACGGGTCGAGAGCGCTGAATACGCACAGGAGAAATATCCCATCAAGTATCTGCACTTCTATCGCGAGATTCAGGATCGTCGAAAATTGGCACAGACAGATTGTGCTGCTTACGTGATGTCCCTGGATCAAATCCGAGACGTTGCGAGAGATACTTGCGATGTAACAAACGAAGACGACTTGAAGAAAATACTACGATTTTTCAGCGAGGCTGGAGAAATCATCCACAAAGATGACGACATCTTGCGACAACATGTCGTGTTAGACCCCCAGTTTTTAATTGACGTCATGAAGAAACTCGTACGAATCCCTCGGGGTTCTAGGCGATCGCATCGCTTTGCTGTGGATTGGAGAGATTACGAAAGCAGTGGAATCATTAAGGAGGGTCTACTGAAACATATTTACGGAGACATGTTCCATCTTGTGCCACTTCTGATCAAGCTTCTGCAGGCTTATGACCTAATGTGTCCGGTGGCGTCTGTCTTAAGCTGCTCTCAGAAGTCTTTCTTGGTGCCTGCCATGCTGCCTCCTTACCAGGGTGAATCGCTGAAGTTTTGGAAGTCCCAAAGTAACGAGGATGTCTTCTACTTTGACTTTGGTTTCTTCGATCCCAGCACCGTCTACTCTCGTCTACTGACCCGCTGCCTGACACACGCCAGCGTAGACAGGCTTGATTCCAACTCAAAGCCTTTGATTTTTGCAGACCGCTGTCGGTTCCACATCAGTACGAGCTTCAGCTTTAAGTTGCAGCTGGAGAGACGTTCTTCTCAACAGGTGGTTCTCTCGGTCACCGCCTTGGCGTTTGAGAAGCAAAATCCTGTGTGGAAGCTCCTGAGGTTCTTGCTGAACGCCGTGAAGAGCATAACAGCGAGGGACTACCCACAGCTGTGCTTCGCATTCGGTCCTCGCTGTCCTTACTGCCAACACGAAACCAACTCGGACGAAACAATCGAGGACCTCTCAAACGAAACCTGCAACCGAGACGAGGCAAAGATCCACGTGCTGAAGATGGCTGGGCATGACCAGGCGTTCCCTACGACGTCCCCCGCCGTGATGCTCTGTGGTCAGAAAAGATACGAGTGGGTGCTATCTGGATATAAATCTCCGGTAGGTGGATCCTTTGCTAGAAAACTCTTACTAATGCAAAGCGATTATTTAACCGATTATCTAACTTGGTACACGGTACCTCAGGTTAGACTATAGCATCATCATTGGATTTATATCTCATAGTTTTTGTGTAAACTATTTGTAACAGTTAATTAACCTTATACACACAAATTGTGAAATTACTGGATTGTGATTTCTCTAATATAAAGGGCTCGGTACATTCAAGCGTGCTTGAAATGAGTTTTGGAGAAACTGGTTCTTTAGAAAAGACTAGGCATTTTGGGAAAAACAAGGGGTTATCTGGTTTGCTTACGAAATGATTTGTACTATAAGCATTTATTTCTCCTCCCATTTCGTTCCACACAGGAGACGAACTGTGGTTCCTGTCCTCCTCCACAACGGGTAGCATTCAATACAGAGACACCAATCACAAAACTGCCTCCCAATCTGTTTCAAAAGGTGTGCTTGCTGCTTGACACCCACGAGATCAGGAACTGGAAAGTCCTGGCAGGTAAGACCTTCAAAGTTGTAGCGAACGGCTATATCGCAGTGTACCGATAACCGCGAAGCCAAAAGCCGTACTACTAGCCATAACCGATTCGGCCATATGACTAAACAATTAATCATAGGCCTAAAGCCCATGAAATACGCTTTACCGTAGGCACGAAATTTTCTTCTACAGTAAGCAGAGGTTTTTCGCTAACGGTAAGCATATTTGTTTCGCTAACGGTAAGCACTAAGCAGAGATATCAAATCGGGCCCTGGTGGCAGCTATAGTCAGTTGCACTAGTCAGTGGCAGTGGCACTAGGCAGTTAGCTACACAAAGGCCACCAGCCCTGTAGTACGTTAGCACCAGCAATGAGAATGTTAGTTGGTATCCAATGTATTCGTTCCTTTTTGTACGTGTCGCAGGAGAGCTGGGTAAAGACGTGGAGTCCGTAGCAATGTTAAACAGCCAGCGGATAACTAACCCGACCGAGCGTCTGCTGCGAGAATGGTCGATGATCGGCGGAGACGTCACGGTCAGCGACTTGCTGGAAGTTCTTGGTAGACCGTCACTTCAGCGGATGGATGTCATACAAGAAATTCATGCACAAATGACAACAGATTGAACTTGCAAGATATATAACTGTTTTTTATCACCTAGTGGCAGGTGACCTCTTTGTCGATTACCTCTCTGTTCTGAGAATTTGCAACGTCCCCTCAAAATAATGCTAGGGCCTAGCTAATAAACCATTTACAAAATGTAGTGGGTAATAGCCATAATGGAGTTCTAATAGCCCTATCGCAGGACATTGCAGTTTGTCACACACGATCGGTTTTCAACTAAAATACAGTCAAATCTAATGTGGACTATTCGTCAATATACAAGCAGTTAGCTATATTTCATACTACTACTGGCAGACTTGGACTAGAATGTGTACTATATAAATAAGGCGCGGAATTAAAAAAAAACAAATTAATTGAGTTATACTGTACTACATGTAGTTACAATTAAACACCAACTTTATAAAGTGGAAAGATCTCATAAAGATTATTGTCAACTCAGTTCCTGAATTTTGAAATCATTCAAGTAATATGATATGTCATTCTATAGAATTATGTTTGTATTTTGGCTTGTACTTAATTAACTGGTGATTGCCGTGGTGTAAACTAATGCCTGTAAATAAACTTCAAGATTTCACATTTTTCGGGGGATCAATTTCTCAAAAGCCTTCGTTAAAATCACTCTACGGTCCGATACTGAAACGCCAATATTTGGAGCATGGCCGTGTTATGACCTTTCACCGCTGACTCTAAACATACATTTTCTATGCAACGACCGACCAATAAAAAACCTCCAGCTTAGGCTATTAGTATTAGCATAATAAGCACCACCCCCAAAACTACACTGCAAAAACTGTGTTTAGCGAGTAAACACTGTTCTAAACACTTTCTTGCTATCAGTTTGTAAACCTGTTTAAATGCTAAACATGTTTAGCATGAGGACGGATTGTGTTTAGCCATTAAACGTTGATGTTTAGGAATTAGATGCGTGCATTTAGCCTTTAAACATGTTTACAAACTGATAGCAAGAAAAGTGTTTCCTCGCTAAACACAGTTTTTAGAGTGTAGTAACACTGAGGGGTGGTTGGAACGGTTTTGGAACAAGGCGCTCGGTCGTATTCAGTTGATTTGCATAAATAGTGGCCGCGTGAGGTCGCTGTTCGCGCTGTATTTTTGCATAGACATCTAATAAAATTAATTTAGATGTCTGTGTATTTTTGCACAGTGCTAACTGCAGCGCGGGCGTGGATTTCGTACGGATAACGACAAACGCTTTGCACAAGGGTCAAGGCTATAGCGCGAAGGGAACAAATTGAAGTTTAATGCATGTTTGTTGGCGGACCTTCGTGCCGAAGCTACTGTGATAAATCAAACAGAAGCTTATACCTCATCAGTGCAAGAACAATATTTGTTTAGCGTTGTCAAAACTACTACTAAAACTACAGATAGACGTCCATTTACCCATACCATGGAGGAACTGCTCTTATTCCTCCATGCCCATACCATCCTGAGAGAAAACGAAAAAACTTGGCACACACGCGCCACGGCCGGCCGTACGCGGGCGCTCTATGGTCATTACGTACATACTGTACGTACACGTAGAGGTCAGTGCACTGATCTCTATGGATAGGTCGAGCGGCTCTGCACGTGAAGCCATCAGCGGCCATATTGGGATATTAAAGACATTGCAGGCGCACGACCGAGAAAACGAATGTAATATCACAGGAAACGAAGTTAACGTTACAAAAACGATCCAGTTTGATTAGGAAAATTAAGTTAAACATAATAACACCCAAGAATTACATGTATACGCCAAGTTTCAATGTTAAATAGGCCTATTTTGGGGAAAAGATATGAGACATTCGTGTGAGACGATGCAATGCAGTGCAAAGTCTATGGGATATGTCGGACAAGTATTTTCAAGAATTTCCAACTTCTAAATTTTTTTTGGGGGGGGGGTTTGTTGGGTTTTTTTTTTTTTTTTGGGGGGGGGGGGGGGGGAAGAATTCCACATCATAACCTTATGCACAAACCATAGGAAAAGGCAAAACGAGTTTTGGGGGATTAAGGAAATTCTTGAAATTTGTTGTTTAATTTTATATCCAGACACTAAAAAGTGCCAGTTTTATGATAAAATAAAAAAATGTTGAAAAAATTGAAAAAATGTCAGTGTGTTTCAGGAAAATTTAATTGGCACATCATGGTTTGTTCGTGGGGTTTTAAGGCAGTGTCCAGATTTAGAATAAACCTAATGTTTAGTAAATTTTTTAGAAAGGGTCCCAAAAATTCTTGCTGGACAAGTGGACAGAAAGAAAAAAAATTATGTGGTTTTGAGCTTAAACCATAGAGCTGTATAATAAAGATACAGCTCTATGGCTTAAACTATGAACTTGAGAAACTTGAAATAAATCACAATTAAAAAAATCAATCACATGTGTAAATAATGACATAAGTCACACAATGGATTCAATTTTGCTTAATGCTTTTATTTTACATTGATACATTACATATAACATGTAATAACTACTGCCATAGTAACAATATTCTTATTATGTATTGTTTACTGATGTTAGAAAACCAAATAAAAAACAATTAACCCCCGACTGTTTATGAATTGAAAACCAAAACAAAACTTGCGATGTCATTTTAGAATAATTATTGTTGATACTATGCAAAGATACATTTGACAGCATTCTTCACAGGCCAAATTTTAATACGACACTCTGTACGGCTTTAACTTTGAATTGTGAGTGTTTCTAGATATTTGTGCGATATGAACACAATATTTGTTTTGTAAGAAAGCAAAATAAAACCATGATTGAAAAGCAAAATTTGACAGCATAAAAATTATGACAGAACAGCGTAACATGTACACAAGGCGGCCGCTACCCAGTGATTGTGGAGAACACTGACTGGGTAAATCCATGTCATTTTAACATCTGTATAATTAGAGATTTGTGGGCGAAAATGAAATTGTTCTGAAGTATTGGAAATACGTGTCTACATACGTTTCACCATGATAGCCTTGGCCTACACCATGCATTTAATAATACTATTATTATTATTAATAGGTGGCTCTACACTTCCAGAATTGTGAGAGAAAAAACTGTGATCATTGCGATATTGGGATAATTCTACAGAACATTAAATTTATGCACGTCAAATAAATAGTTCATGACACAATATGTTGTGTACGAATGTGTACACAAATTACCACCATGAACTGTTTGACGTGCAAGTCAACGGGACAGTCTTCATGGAATGGGTACAAAATTGGTCTGAAAATTCCTGTATTGTGGAATTCAATCATATTGTAAGGTACATGGGCGGATACAGGGGGGGGTCCAAGGGGTCCGGACCCCCCCCTTTTTTCTTGAGTGAAAAAAAAAAAAAAACGAAAAAAACGAGAAAAAAAAAAAAATGTATCACCTAACAAGCAACGTACATACATGTACATGCATACATACGTGTATTATTCTCAAACCACACACACAAAATAACAACCATATAGACTATGTTTTGACTTTTTTGGCTTAGTTTTTCGAGCCGCCAGTTTGTTTATTCCTTCTTATTGCATTTCAGGCAATTACATATTTTAATTTTTTTAACGCTTTCATAAGCTTGAACGGGGCAGGCTTGCCCCAAATGCCATGCTTGCAGGCTCACCACTGGGCCCATTTACTTGGCAGACTTGCCAATAAAAACACTGGAATTTCACCGTTTGAAGTGACGGTTGAGTAGCCCCAGCAGAACGAGTGCAATAGGCGCTAACCACAGTGTTTATATATTTGTCACGTGACCTAAATTTAAGCTAAATTTATGTAAATTACTAAACACTAAATTGGAACAAACACGCCGCTTTTTCCACCGTTTGTAGAGACGGTCGGAATAAACCCCGCTAGCACAAGCGGGCGTTTGGCGTGTAGTTTTTTTAAAGATTAAACACAACTTGTAACATTTTATTTTAACATACAACTTTAAATTAAACTTACTTAATAACTATTAGGGCTTGTAATTTGTTTATTATTTTAAATGGAGTCACTGCCGGTCGCTCCCAGCCAAATCCTGCCTATGTTAAGTATGCCTAAGGTTTATGACCAATTAACCGTTACCTCATTTTACACGTAGTGTGAGTCAGTGTGCGCTGTTTTTAAATCCAAACTTCCAATACCGGTATCCATAATATACTCCTCTGGTCAAAATTTATTTCAAGTTATCATTCCAGCTAAAAATGGTAAATATTAGATTTTTTTAAAAAATGGTATAAAAATCAGGCTTCATATTGCCACAACATTAACAAAAAATAGGTAGAAATTGGCCTCAGATTGCGCCAGAGAGCACCTAATTAAACCAAAAAAATTCAGGGCCCTTAAGCGGGCCCTGAACCCCGGCCGCAGGGACTTCGCCCTACGCGCTCGTGATGTGCGCTTCGCGTACATGCTTCCCAGTTACATGTACTCAAATTGTTACAAACCAACATTTTTTTGGTACACACCCAATTCACAAAATCCTGCCTAAGACCTTGGGTGGACCCCCCCTTTAAAAAAATCCTGGATCCGCCCATGAGGTATCCTAGACCAACTGATTCTATAAATCTACTGTTCTTTCGAAATATCCCAGTTTTTCTTTCAGATAAAATGATGGATAGGACCACAATATGAAAAAATCCCGCTGGAATTCATGTGGAAACAAAAATATCGTTTTCGCGCCCAACAATGTTCTCCTAAATCTCTCTTAAAACCGTAGTCCTGACATTTTTTACAAAGATAGATACTGATCGCACAGTCTGCGAGTTTATTTAATAAATTTACTTATTTACAAATGATTTTAGTGCATTTTTACCCACCATCGCCGCTGCCACTGTCTCACTCTCGACGTGTCTACGCGTCTTTTGCATGCACGAAGGCAATGTTTTGAATACCCCAACATGGCCGCCGGTGACTTCACGGCTCGCTATCCCATCAATATACGCTCGACCTATCCATATATAGAGATCAGTGGGTCAGTGGCACGTACATGTACATTTTGTACATACACGTATTTCCGCGCTTGTCACCTCTTGGTGGCGCTATTTCAATTAATTAATCGGTTGCCAATGTACACAACTCACGAAAAAAGTGCAAGATCATTTGTGGGAAAATCTCTTTTTTTCTTGCGTGTGTATACTAAATAATAATAAGCTCCGATTTCCATATAAGTTGTACAATAGATTTGTGAGGTTGAAAAGACTCGAATCTGGAACTGTATTGGTATGAGCATAGAGCAAGGCGTACGTTACTAACTTAGAAATTTTGGAAAGAGTGTAGCCTTAAAATCTTGACGCTACTTCAGCGGTTGTGTACAATTATGGAGAGTCGAGAAAATGTTGAAAAATTGGAAATGTTTCTCAGTCCCAGCTTCAAATGTCTTTCCAACATTTTTGCACTGATTGATTGACCTTCATTGAGATGATATGCATTTAATTGATGTAATAATGTATGAAGTAAAAAAAAATAAAAGCGTCGGGTTGCAACATAATTTTTTAGATGTTTTGTTGACTCTCCTCCCATAATACTTTTTACACAACCTCTGAAGTATAGCGTCAGGATACTACATTCTTTTCCACTTTCCGACATGAATTTCAATCTCGGACACCGTCACGACGCACTGTCTGTGCAAGTTTTTTCAAGCTGTTCCTAAAAATCAAAATCTGTATGGAGCAGTAATGTTTTTGTATTTTTTATATATTTGTTTTCGGTTGTAATAATTTGTATGAATACCGTTAGTCTTTTAAAGGTAGGATACACCATTTGCAGATATCGAAAATATTTACTACCGAATTATAAAGAAATATCTTGCTCAATTGAAAGTAAATAATGATTCTAGGCATTCAGCCAAAGGATTGCGCTAGATATTCTGTAATTATTCAAAAAAATTGAATTTTATAAGGAAAAATTCGCGTTCGCCGTCCGGATAACGGCTCGACCCCGGTTGAAAACAAACGCTGTTTTTCGTGCTTTTCTCCGCATCCATGATTGTAAAACTTCGGAAAAGTCAGTTAAACGATATTTACTATGAAATACAACCCCCCAAATCTACCCATTCATGATAATTCAAGCAATTACCAATGGTGTATACTACCTTTAACATCTGTTTCCCTTCTATACCTATAACGACAGATGAGATACAGATGTTAAAAAAATTATTGGTGCAGCCCTGGCCCGATTTGTAGGGCCACGTAACTTTCTTAGTCAGACTAGTTTACTTGAAAGTGTTATGGCATTCTGACCTTTTCATGTTAGAATCAGAGAAGCAGAGATATGATACTAACCGAGCAAGAGGAAATATTGCTGTGACCCTGTTGTCATGGCAATGACCCCGCCATCATCCATGGACGCCTACGCTCCTCCAGACTGCCTCTGGAGGTTGGTGGAGGAAAACGTCGCGCACGGCGAGAGGCAAGAGATCCGAGATGTTCTTGGGAACTCGATGGTGGACCAAAGCCTTGAACTTCATATAGAGGTGGGTAAAAGAGTACCGTACCTCGGAACCCATTCCCTTCCCTGTAAGACAACAAAATCCACATTTTGTTATAATTGGAGTCAACAGAATAGTTGGTAATGTTGAAAAGAAACAATTAGAGCCAGTGATGTATTATATTTCTAGTCTCTGACTCTGAGATCAGAGTCCTTTCACAATTCTTTTTACAAGTTTAGACAAAAAAATACAATTTGTATTAGTTTTTTTAAATAGCTAGTGACCGAAGCTTGGGACTGAAGGACTTGCGACAGAGTTGCGACAGAGTTGCGACAGAGTTGCGACAGAGTTGCGACAGAGTTGCGACAGAGTTGTCAAAGAGTTGCGACAGAGTTGTCAAAGAGTTGCGACAGAGTTGTCAAAGAGTTGCGACAGAGTTGTCAAAGAGTTGCGACAGAGTTGCGACAGAGTTGCGACAGAGTTGCGACAGAGTTGCGACAGAGTTGCGACAGAGTTGCGACAGAGTTGCGACAGAGTTGCGACAGAGTTGCGACAGAGTTGCGACAGAGTTGCGACAGAGTTGCGACAGAGTTGCGACAGAGTTGTGACAGAGTTGTGACAGAGTTGTGACGGAGTCATGACAGTGTTATAATTGAGATATAACAACAAATGCAAACTTAAGGCAATACAAATCTAATTCTATTCCAACAGATTATGTAGGACAAATGCAAGTGAACCTTGACTAGCTTGTACTTTTTTTAGGTTGAAGCATTGCTTGGGATTTGGCGAGACTATCGTCAGGAATTGGAGCCAGCTTTGCCCCCAGCCAGGGTGCTGCCGGAACCCCCTCTTCTGCGAAAAAGCCTAAAGGGACAAATCCAAATTCTGGTGGAGAGTCTAAAAGAACGGGCAAAGGAGGAAGGAAGGTCAGTTGGGTAAATAAAAAAAATAAAAAACAGGTTTATTAGAAGGTTCTGTGGCTAGTTAGTTGGGCCGAAAATACAAAATATTCAATCAACAACTGCAGTTTTGTGGCCTCGTAGTCTGGAGCATTGAATTCATTGTCTGCAGGTAATCCTACAGGTTGTGGGTTCGAGTCCAGCCTGGGGTTATGGCAGGGATGTAGTCGAGTCCATCACAAGTCCCTGTAAGTCCCTGCAAGTCCCTGCAAGTCCGTCACAAGTCCTTCAGTTCCAATTCAAATCACAAGCTATTCAAATCAGCTTTGACAAAAGCATTCCTTTGTCATTGTTCATCCAGTTACTTGCGACTGCCTTTATGAAGGGACTTGTGACTGGCTTCACGAAAGGACTTGTGAACGGACTTGCAGGGACTCGACTAGGGGAGATGCGGGAGAGTTGAGCCACCCCCTATAACTCGAAAAGTAGTAACTCACTAAAATCTATATTTGCATATATTGTTTATAGCATCAATACGACATTCTTAGTGTTAAACTCTACTGTCATGTGTACTCGGTATCAAAGATACCTAAACAATTTTTTTCACTTTTGACTATAATGGCGGTAATTTGTTTATTGAAGGGGGTATATATGACCATTATTTTAGAGAACTATTGTAAACTACCAAAAGTTCTACACCAGACAGGATTGGGTATATTTACAAAATGGTCGCAATGAGGAGAGTTGAGCCATTGGTCATGGGGAGAGTTGAGCATAGGGAAAACATGTAGTAACATTTTGATTTTTGGACTAAAGGTGAAAAATGTATAATAAATGAGAGAAAATGTTATTTTGTGCCATGATAATAACAATTGAGCACCATATTTACTTTAATAATTAATCAAAAGTTGAAAAAATATGATTTTGTTTTTTCACCAGCCATTGACTTATCATGCTGGCTCAACTCTCCTGTAATAGTGGCTCAACTCTCCCATATTGTAGGGAGAGTTGAGCCACTTTACCAATTTTTTTCAAACCTTTTATATAAATAAGCCTTAACTGCTATCCCAACTGTTATTGTTTCAAAACGAAAACAACACTCTAAAGTTTATCTTACACTAATTTTTTACAGGTTTGTACTTTTCTTCCGCATATGGTGACACAAAATATAAAAATTGGCTCAACTCTCCCGCATCTCCCCTACAACCCTTGGTTATGGTGCATGTGCCCTTGGGCACGTTGTCACTCAATGCTTCTCTCCACCCAGGAGTAAATTTGGGTGAGGGCAGATATAGTTATTGTGCTTAATTTGGCTGCTCTGCACCGAAATAGCTGCCGAGATGGTATTTATTATCATTATTTTGTTGCCTGAAATATTTGAAGTGTTGATGTAATTTTGTCTTTATACTGTTTGTATTTTAGGGATTCAGGATTGAGCTTGTCTAGGCAAAACAGCGAAGTCCTCGACTATGCACTGAATGACAGCCCAATAGGTACATACACGCGACACATTTTTTTTAATTGGAATTTTAATTTGAAAGTAAATTTGAAACCTGGTTGTTCCTTGATAACCGACTCTCTGCCGTAAGTAGCACTTCAAAGGCGGTTAAAACAAATTGGCGATAGAGCCTTTTATGTGGTCGCACATTTGTGACCCGCTCTGTGAAAATGAGTCAGATGTCGCACAGTGCGCTTTCGTGATTTGGGTGGTTGAACGCGGAGAGGGGGGTTTTCGTAAGAAAATTTGATATTTCTATTTTATGATTTTCACCTTGGTTAGGATCTATATTTTCAATTTCTACAATTAAAACATGCTGAATTAACACAGTGGGAAGGGCTTGGTTGCTTAATAAGGTTTCTATTGCATACATCTCCAAAGGTAGTATACACCATTGGTCATTGCTTGAATTATCATGAATGAGTAGATTTGGGGGGTTGTATTTTATAGTAAATATCGTTTAACTGAGCTGTCCGAAGTTCTACAATCATGGATGCCGAGAAAAGCACGAAAAACAGTGGGTTTTTTTCAACCGGCGTCGAGCAGTTATTCTTATGTTATCTTTGAAAATTCGCGATCGCCGGACGGCGATCGCGAATTTTCGTCAAAATTAAAATCGGTATATCACAAGAATGCAACATGCTACAGACCTCCCACATATATCAAATTAAATTAAAGAGGACAGTGCACTCATTATAATGGTATACATAACTCGGTTTGTCAAATTTTCGACATCCGACTCATTTTCACAGAGCTGGTCACATTTGAAGTGTTTAATGCTTGCAGTTTTGAGGATTTCATAGATTTTCCATGTCCGCAATTTTTCGTGGAATTGCCCAAGTGTAAATGCTCGTTCTATTTATTGATTTGCTTCACCTTTTGTGAGGCGTTTCTGGCAAAATGAGACGGAACTGGGCACAGGGCATAGTGGAGGAAACTGCAAATTAGCGTAAAGAAGAGATTTCTTTTTATTTTCAGATTTATTGATATTTGTAATCTTTGGTATGCCTACTAAGTAAATGTTGTTAGAAATTGTATAGAAGTAGTGGAATAAAAGCTTTTTTTAAGAAAGAACAATTTGCATTTTCCCATATCACATGTGCAAAACTCGAAGCTTTACAGGCCTTTTTCTCAATATTTTACTTTTGCAACACGGCAATAACTTATTTATTGAATGTCTGATTGAAGCGCAACCAACAACATTGTAAAGAGAATTTTATCCTCTTTTCATAATACATGGAAACCCTCATTTCAACCTCTGCCCAGTTCCGACTTCATTTTGCCAGAACCTCTCACATTTTGTCTTGTCTTTTGTCTTGGTAGATTGTAACACCCCGGCGAGCCTATCAAGACCCTCTACGGCATTCAGCTTGCGGGATGGACGAGAAACGCCTATGCGAATGACGCCCTCTAGTGACGGAGATGAGTGAGTCTCATATTTGATACTTTATTTTGTATTTATTTATGTCATATTTAATGAGGATAAACTCCAATCAGTACACAGCACTGCTTTCCATGGTGGCCCTCAGGTGCTGAATTGCGAAGGACGCGGCTACAACGTAGTCGAGCCGCTGGCACGTAAAGGCGCCTATTGCAGCCGGCCACATCGACTCATATATGACTACGGAGCACAGTCTGAGATCGAAAGTGTTTGATTTTTCAGGAAGGAGGAAAACCGGATGACCTGGGAAAAAACCCTGTGGCACAGGAGAGAACCAATGCACAACTCTACTCACATATGGTCCGAGCCGGGAATCGAACCCGGGCCACATTGGTGAGAGACGAGCGCTTTACGCACAAGCCGTCCGTGCCACACGCTTTGAAATTACCTACTTTGAAATTTATAGGATAAAGCAAATAAAGAAAAAAAAGACAGAAAGACTGGATCTGGTTGTCTGTCATTTCAGATTATCGGCAACATCCACACTCAGCGACAGGGTAGAGTCAGTGAGAGACCAGCTCACCTATCTCCAGATTGACAAAGTCATCCAAGATTTAAGGTACATTAGTTAATACAAGTGTTTTGTATATTTTAGCAGTTTGCGCCGGGATTATTTTAGCACACCCTGATATTTCCGGCCTGTCTCGCTGCGAGGCGATCAGGCAATGAATTCCCGAAGAAACAAATTGCGTGTATACACAGCATTCGACGCAAACTGGTTAACTATTTAGCTATCAGAGACGTGGAACCTGTTACCCACAAGGCCCGAGAGAAGGGTGGCAAATTAGAAGGGTGGCAAATTAGAAAGCTAATGTAGTAAAAAATGAGATGAGGTGAGATTGGCAAAAAATTCCAACAAATATGCACAGTACTATAGGTGAGATAAACTGAAAGAAAACCTGAGATTGAAAAGACCATGAAGAAATATTCAGTTCTAAAAGTGGAGGAATCCTGTAACAACACGTCAGAGAAAAGAAAACCAATAAATTATTAGTATTTATTTCTGGTAATGAAACCAAGGATCCCTCAAAAGCACCCTGGGTACTGTAGCCCGACGAAACCTGTAGAGAGAAGACAATGAGAAGAAGGTACATTTTTAGAGATGGGAGGAAACCAAGGGAAAATATACCGGGGAAACCCACGGAATCAGGTTTTGACTGAAAACCCAATCCGCATGTGGACCAGGCAGAATTCGAACCTGGGTCATAGAGTAGCGGTGGAAGGCGAAAAAAGAGCCACTACACCAACCTGACTCGCCAAACAGTGATCAAGTCCACACATCGTTTTTGGTAGGATTTGAACCCTTGCCGCAGATGTGGAAGGCAAGAAAAGCACCACGGGGGATTCCAACTCTCCAATCCCATTAACGCCTCCAGAACTCCAAGAGTTAACTAATTCCCAAATATTTTCCATCATCCTTAGGAGTGCTTTGGAAGACGAAGTCAGCCAGCTGCTACAAGACATCAAATTCCTACAAGGATGCCTAGAGGAGGAGTCGGACTTCCGAGCGACTTCTAGAATGGCGACACAGATCCAGGAACCGTCCATCCAAGGTGACACCTAGTCAACCAGGCTTTCCAAGTATTCCTACTTTTTCTTTAACCTTGCGCCTACTTTTCCCACTTTTTTCTTAAAATTCCCACTGTTCCCTACTTGTTCCTACTGACTGTACTTCCAAGAGCTTAGCTGACGATGGAGCACAAGTGTTGTAGGTGGTACAGAACCTGCTGTGGACAAGGGCGAGTATCAACAAAACTACTCACAAAAGCCTGCTAAAGTCCTATTTTGTTAACCAGTTCACGCCTGGATCATTTTAACATCGCCGAGCCAAGGCGCGGGATAATTTTTTAACGAAACTCGATCCGAGGTGGGTTCAGGCCAATGGTACCAGGAAGCACACCCTCTAGGCTCTGCAGCTCAAATGCCTGAAGAAACCTGCAGAGAGAAGACAAAAAGAAGAAGGTACAGTTTTAGAGGTGGGAAGGAAAACTCCAGAAGAATATTCTAGGGGGGAACTCATAGAATCAGACAGGGACTGAAAACCCAATCCACATATTGGCCCTGGTGGGATTCCAACCCGTCTCCCCAAGGTTTTGTCCTCCATACAAACCATTTCTTCAAGGCGACATTTCTCCACAGCACGGTCACTATATAAGAGAAATGAACCAGTCTCAAGTGACGATTGAATTAATTCTTAATTTCTTGACAGATTTACGAGCAGAGAAGAATTTGTTAGAGAAACAGCTGCAAGAGGCCTCCTCTATGAGCACGATCAACCTCATCAACTCCGTCCGACCAAAGACAACCACAGTGCCTTCCTCACCAAAGTACGTAGAGCGCTTATATTGATATCCATGTACATAAACTATGAACCTACATGTAAACTAAACAACAGACATGGACATCGTTGGCACATGACAAGGACACACATTCATGAACAATTTCAAATCCTCTTCCACAAGTATCTTTCGTTTTCTCTCCCTACTTCAGGAAACTTCCGAGCCCGTTGAAGCTCCGTCCATCCCTGCCCTCCTCAGCAAGCAACGGAGCCAGACAGGGTTCCCTCAAGGCTCCACAGTCAACTCTAGGGAAAGCCAGAGCCTCTGGAAGCAAGGGGGACAACTCCAGACTAGATCCAAAGAGCAGAGAGAAAAAAGTAAGTAAAACGCCATCGGGATGTAGTAGAGTCATCTGCAAGTCCTCCAGTCCCAATTCAACTCAGAAGCTATTTAAATGAGCTTTGATAGAGGCATTCCTTATATTATTCTTTATTCGTTGTTTTGACTGCATCTCAAAACGCCGTGGTCCAATGGCCAAGGTGTCTAACCGAGTGTTTCCACAGTACTTTGCTAGACTGCCATCCCAAACTCATGTGTAGTCTGTGTGTGAATCCATAATCCAAAAGGTCTCACAGTACTTGTGTTCCTGGGCAATACACTTTACCACAATTTACCTCTCCCAATCGCTTGTTTTGGGAGCATTTAATATGAGTAAAGGCATCCAAATTCTTTTGCGACTACGAGCGAGTCCAAAACCCAACAGGGCTCGGAGTGCTTGTGTTCCTGGGCAAGTCACTTTATCACAATTGCCTCTCTTCAATCACTTCTCGCTTGGCAAGATGAGTCAAGGATGCATCACGAAGCATTGTAGCCAAATAGTGATTGGCATCTTTATGAATTCACTTTGTGAAGGCTTGCTGTGATGTCACAATTCTCCATTCAAGTTTGCGTTTCCATTGACATTTCGGTATTTTGCGAATTTTACAGGTAGCAACCCATTCACCTAGCTCTGAAGCCCACAAAAAGCCGTCTGTCCGAGCCGCAGCAAGTCCCCCTTATCACAACCCTGCAACCAGATCTTTACCTTTGGCGCCCCGGGGTCCTTCATCATCCCCATTGCCCAATCTGCGGCCTTCCCCGCCCTCCTCTGCCAAGCCGGCCACGGGACGACCTAGCTCCGCCCAGCGATTCAGGATCAGGGTCCTGGAAGCCCGGCAAGGGAAGACGTAGCAGGACTAGTATGGATAGTCTAACGGATGCCAGGGTCGACCCCCCACCCCCACAATATTTAGGGAGCTCCTTTGCGTGTATACAGACCTCCGATGTGAACTGGTTAATGCCAATCATATGACAGTATCGAGTGTTTTAAGATTGTGATAAGAAACACAACTAAGTTGTTATTATTATTACTAATAATTTATGTTACCTAGTTTGCGCCGGGATTATTCTTTAACAAAACTCGATCCGAAGCTGGTTCATGCCGATAGTGCCGGGAAGCACACCCACGCATTTTCAGCCTTGCTCGCTGCTGACAGACATTTCCGGCTTTGCTCGTGGCGTGTTTATGAATCATCCGTTTTGAATCTGGGGAAAACTTTGCGTTTATATACGTCATCTGGCGCGAACTGGTTAATGAAACCAAGGATCCCTCAAAGGTGCCCAAGGCACTGTAGCTCGCAAGCCTGAAGAAACCTGTAGAGAGAGAATACAACGAGAAGAAGTTAGTTTAAGAGGTGGGAGGAAAACCTAGAAGAATATTTTTTGGGGAAACCCATGGAATCAGGCAGGGACTGAAACCCCAACCCCCATATTGGCCCAGGCGGGAATCTAACCAGGGGCGCAGCGGTAGAAGGCGAGGAAAGAACCGCTGCGCCAACCTGACTTCCCAACTTCAAGTATTCATACCTAACCAGCTCACGCCAGGATTATTTTAACATCATCGAGCCGAGGCGCGGAATTATGGTTAACGAAACCTTGATTCAGGCTGATGGTACCTCGATTCAGGCTGATGGTACCGGGATTCAGACCCACGCATTGCTCGTAACGTGTTTATGCCTCAACCGTTTTGAATCTGAGGAAAACTTTGCGCGTATATAAACGTCCTCCAGCGCGAATTGGTTAATAACTTTTTTCCCCCCTGGAATTCCAACTATTTCCTTGTACATTATAATGAAGTGTAAATAATTAAACCAGAACTGTTTTCAGTATTATGTTTTTAAATGTTATGCCATTCTGGCGATAATATTTTTAAGTTAATTATTTGAGTTTAGAAAATATACGATGTTTCTACAGTTCAAGTAAACCTAAAATCCTTTGAGTGCAGTGTTTGTGAACAGACGAAAATGGGGTTTGCACTTATAAATTAGTACTTAAAGTGTGCAAGATGAATATTTGTATAATTTAGGTACACATTGAATTCAGAGTTGAGAGAATAAATCTTATTGATTTGGGATTTGAACCCTATACCCTTGACAAATGTCCAAATGCTTTACCCTATAGCGGAGTAATTCAGGTATATAAATATGTAAATACGTTGATACATTTACCCACAAAGGTCATTTGTCAAATTCAGAAGTGGTGCATTATAAATGTAAAATAACAAAGATAAATATATAAATATAATACACAAAGAATGATGACAATTTAGGAGACCGCCAACATAGGGCAAGATAGCTCAGTTGGTAGAGCACCAGTCCGGTATTCCGGAGATCGAAGTCCCGCCTTGCCGTTTTTCCTTGTTCACTTTAAAATTTATGCAACTTTACCTAGTCAGTTTCCTATGTGTGTATAAATATACAACGTTAGCGAATCTGGTGCGCGGGCCCCGAAATAACAACACAAGGGTCTTGGGCCCAAGACTAGTCCCCATACGTGTATGTGTCAATCATTATTTACGCTTGGGTTACCAGCCGACTGAATTTTGCAGAAAGTCAAAAAATATTACAAATGCATTTATTTTTATATATCAATACAAACCAATTAAGGCACATTATCCATAAAACACAACATACAAAAGTTCCTTCAAATACATCAGCCTCAATATAAATACTTTTAAAATGGTCAGTTTATAAAACACAGCATTCATATAAAAAAAAAGATGCAATTTGAATGTAATTTAAACGTAGTATACACCATTTGCAGATATCGAAAATATGTACTACCGAATTATTAAGAAATATCTTACTCATTTGAAAGTAAATAATGATTTGAGGCATCCAGCAAAATGATTGCGCTAGATATTCTGTAATTATTCTGAAAAATTGAATTTTATAAAGAAAAAGGACGGCGATAACATAAGATTAACTGCTCGGCGCCAGTTGAAAACAAACGCCGTTTTTAGTGCTTTTCTCGGCATCCATGATTGTAAAACTTCGGACAGGTCAGTTAAACGTTATTTACTATAAAATACAACCCCCCAAATCTACCCATTCATGATAATTCAAGCAATTACCAATGGTGTATCCTACCTTTAATTCCAATGTAAAACCAGCCAAATTGCTATTTTTCAATGTTCATAATCAAACGTTTACCCTGTAACAAATATTCACAGAATGTGTACAGAACTATAACTTGACAATTTAAAAAAAAAAAATTCGGTTTTGAAACCAAGGATCCCCAAAATCCCCCCTCATGCTCCCTCGTAGTACCGCCACTGACCACAGCGATGAAAAGCGAGAAAGTAGAACCACTACGCCAACCCGACTCTGTGAAGTGAAAACACCGTAACTCGATCAAACTCTCATTTCAGTGTCCCATCGAAATTAAACAAATAGTTGTTGTGCGATACGTGTAATGCCTGCATTACGACATATCCTCACTATGTTTACTTTTATGAAATTTCTAGAATTTAAGAAGTGCAAGTTATTTAATCGAAAACCAGCTTTTAACCTAAAAACAAATCACTGGGCAGCACTTCATGTATATTAAGTAGAAATAAAAACCCTTACAAAGAATACAACTGAAATATTTAAGGTATAAAAACGATTAGAATACGTTCAATAGCACAATCACTCTAACATGTACACACATTGTAAAATGTGAATATATGTACATGTACATGTACATTGTGAATACATTTACAAGTATAATGTGAATACATGTACATGTATGTACCTTTGTTTATGGTGTAAATCGAGGAGTTTCTTTTGTTCCTCTCTATGATTTCCTTTGTTTGTACTCTAACTTTTTTCGACGGCTCTCATTGGTTTTGTACAGGAATCTCAATCGAGGACGTCCTCGATTCTAACCCTAACCCCAATTCACCTTCGTGTCACCAGGCACATGTGTCCTCCATTTACACCATAAACAAACGCATGTATACTCTTAAATACAAATAATGAAAAAAATGAAAAAAATCTACAACCCTCTGAAAACAATTTTGGATTTTAGGCACAGACGGATCCACTTTGCGAGTAGACTGGCTTCCAGTCCCTTCATTATCGATACGGATTTTAGAGGAAGAGAAAACACTTAATACTAACCGGTGTAGCAGTTTGCAATTTTTGTTTTCAGGAGCTGGGTGGTGAGTGAATGTATAATCATTAGAAAGAGCAATGCAACTCATGTAAATTAAAGAACTATAAAGAATTATATAGAACGGCTTCTTCAACCAACTTGCCAATAGCATAGTTGGTAGAGAGGAGAGCTATGGATCGAAAGGTCTGTGGTTCGAATCCGCTATCGTTAACGTTTGTCTTTTTCTTTGACAAATTTCCCTATGGGTTATTTTAACCATAGAACAAACTGGAAGGGAAAACCGGGTTAGGGTACATAAGTGCCTTGAAATATACAACAAAAACCCGCTACACTGATTAAATTATATCCAGCAGCTATTGAGACCTAACTGTACATTCATAATTCAATCGCTATTACACATAGGCCAATTTGTTTTTCTGTCGATGTCTTGCTCAAAATGAAACCTAGCAATTTAGGAATTTCTTTCAGTTTGAAACTTGAGAACAGTACGTCGTATGCAACTAAAAACAGAAAAAGTGTCCACATTTGGTCACTCTGTCCTTCCTCGACAAGATTTTCAAGTAAAACTGAGTACGGCAATATCAAAAATACATTCTTAGTATACACAAAAAACACACAGATATCACTCTTTTCAGCTGTGTAGGGAATAAGCAGATATATTAAAAAGCTTTTAAAAAAAATCTTGGTTAAAAAATAACGTGAAGTTTGTAATAAAACTGAGTACACATTTTTGTCCCAACCCTTGACATTCCTTAAGCACAATTTAGTTTTTTAAGGAATGTCATTTAATACAAAAAAAACATTGTTAAATAGTACTTTAAAAATCTTTCTGATGACATTCGCGTAAATCAATCAAGTCCTTAAATGCATTTTTCAATCATGGCCTTAAAAAAAACAAAAAACAAAAAACCCCAGAACGATCATGTACTTTTATGCTTTAAGAATCATTATGTAACTGGCAAAACCAAAAATAAGATCTTTTTTGTGCTGCCTTAAAGCACTGGCCCGTAAATTTACCCTTTATATTGAGCAAATTTTAGAAGTGAATGCTCTGAACAAAATATTTTCAACCCTGCATGATAAAACGTCCTTGCACAGCCGAGTAACAAAAACATTCAGTTAATACCAACAAGACTGAAGTTCCAATTTCAAGAATCTGCTAACCAAAGAAATGTGCTTAATAGCAGAAACAGGTTACCAGCTAAATTGTGTGTGTAATGTATACTACCCTAAAACTGGTTCCCGGCTGATTTTTGCTTAAGACAATAATCTGCTAAACAATATTTTCCCCTTGGCAGCTCCATGATTTTGTAGACAGTGTCCGAATTACTTTAGTTTCGGGAGCTAGAAATTACACACACACGGCGATGAAAGTGGCTGCGGCTACTCCCCATAGACTCGTGTGGTTTGTTAACCTGTAGCCAAGTCATTTGGATGCCACTCATGAACACTGGCCACTCATAATCTTTTGAGTTACGGACAGTTTGCAAGGCCGGCCCCGCTTGTCGGATCAGTGCTTAGGCTGACCGCTAGCAGGGATTGGCTACTAGGGTTGAGAGCGGTACTAAGCTGAGCGATGCATCCAGTAAGACCGATGTCAAAATAACCACCGGTCAGCTGCGATACGTCGTCAGGGTAACCACCTAGAAAACAAAGGAGAGACAAAAGATGCATTTTTTTGGGTCGGTTGTGCATTTTTTTTTTTGAAGCAGCAAATCAAGGCAGCAAAAATCAAAAAAGGTGCTGGACAAACAACCTGATGAAGTTTTTAGCTTTTGTTAGCTCTTCTGAAATTGAATTTATTGAATTCATTGAATTTATTTGTTGGCATTGATACAGAAGTTAAGACGAATTTGGTCTGGACTAAAGTCTTCAGTTGTTTTATTTTAGCTTTCAAGTTTGGGGATGGGCACTCCTTTTTCACCTTAGACTTGATTGAAGTCGGGCTTGAGTCGATATTCACACCACAAACTGCCATCACAACCCAGCCCTGAATTCTATAAATTTCACTGCAAATCGGCCCTGAATTTTATCCATTTCACTGCACGGGCCAAGCACATATGTGACCTGTTCCAACGAAACCCGGACAAAGTCGACTTTTTAGTTTTTCAGATTTTGCTTTTTTCAAATTCGCTAGGTTCTCAGCTTTAAAATGATGTATCATTTACATATGTACCCCCACCCTATCTTCCCTGGGATCTGGATTTAGTGATAAAACCATGACAACCTAATTATGAGATAAACAGCTTTGAAGTTCAGAAAAGCGTATTATTTCTGTACACAAATGTTTCACAAAATTGACAAAAAAACAAACTTCTGGTAGACGGATTTTGTTCAAATTTGAGGAGATTGTAGATTAATAGTGAGTGACTCAGGAAAACCTAAAACCTCAAAATGGTAAAATCCATCCCGAAATGACTTCAGAAGTACATTGTGACAAAACACATTGTGCGACTTTGTCCGGGTTTCGTTGGAACAGGTCACATATACTCTGGCCAAGTCTAAATTCAGCTTCAGCGC
Source organism: Crossaster papposus (assembly GCA_037893245.1). Lineage (NCBI taxonomy): Eukaryota > Metazoa > Echinodermata > Asteroidea > Velatida > Solasteridae > Crossaster > Crossaster papposus. The sequence goes on from JBAIAA010000690.1 coordinate 674,752, forward strand.
GAAACGAGTATGAAACAAGTACAACAAACTGACATTCAATTCACCCCTTGCATGAAGGTTTCAAGATTGGTCGTTGCTAAACTCGGGCAAATATTTTCTTTAGCACAAATACAAGTAACCAACTAAAAATGCAATCGAATATATACAGATACTACTCTTAACTGGTTTTTAGCCATTTTTAACACAGCACATAACTGAGCCAGACAGTCTTTTTCTTCCTTAACCAGTTCGCGCCGGATGACGTATATAAACGCAAAGTTTTTCCCAAATTCAAAACGGATGACGCATAAACACGCCATGAGCAAGGCCGGAAATGTCTGTCTGCAGCGAGCAAGGCCGGAAATGCGTGGGTGTGCTTCCCGGCACTATCGGCCTGAACCCGCTTCGGATCGAGTTTCGTCAAAAATAATCCCTCCCTTCGGCTCGGTGATGTTAGAATAATCCCGGCGCGAACTGGTTAACAAGCTCTGTCAAATGCAGCCTAGTTTAAATGCTTACCCAGATAGAGCATGCTTCCAAATGCATTCAGCCCCGACTGTGTGCCGGGGCTCCGCGCTGTCACTGTCTGCGTGTTCTGGTTCAGGTCCTGTATTGTCATGGAAGACGTTCGGCCAAATCTGCAATGGGTTAATAATCAATTCAATCAAACGTTCAGAGAAATAGTATACACATATAGACTGGCAATAAGGTCACTAGTGCACGTCTAGGCACGTCTAGGCACCCCAAGGGACCAGAAGGAGGTCCTATTTTATGATGACTTTCTGGGGCTTGCAAGGACTTGCAAGGACTTTTCAAGGCTTGCAAGGACTTTTCAAGGCTTGCAAGGACTTTTCAAGGCTTGCGAGGACTTTTCAAGGCTTGCGAGGACTTGTTAGGGCTTGCGAGGACTTGTTAGGGCTTGCGAGGACTAATCTGGGCTTGCGAGGACTTGTCAGGACCTGTGGGGACTTGCAAGGGCTTTCAATGACTTGCAAGGGCTTTCAATGACTTGCCAGGGCTTGCGAGAACTAGTCAGGGCCTGCAAGGGCTTATCAGGGCCTGCAAGGGCTTATCAGGGCCTGCGAGAGCTTGTCAGGGCTTTCAAGGATTTGTCAGGGCTTGCGAAGACTTGTTAGGGCTTGCGAGGACTTGTCAGTGCATGTGACAACTTGTCAGGGCTTGCGAAGACTTGTCATGTCTTACCAGGACTAGTCGGTGCTTGCGAGGACTGGGCAGAGCTTTTGAGGACTTGCCGTGGCTTGTGTAGGGCTCGCGAAGACTTGCCAGGGCTTGTGAGAACTAACCGTGTCTTGCGAAGACTTGTCAGGGCTTGCGAGGACTTGTCTGCTCTTATTTCCTCTCTAAGCTTCAGCTTACCTCATGATGCTGACACGGTACCACATGTTGCTGTTGATGGGTACACTGTTTGCCCTGGCTGTACCCACACCGTCACCGAGGTCATAGCGGAACTCGGCGCGCTGGTTCTTGATTCCGAACGCAATAAAGTCTTCGCTAACGCTTGCGCCAAACCACAGGATCAGGCTGTTGGCCGAGGGGTCACTGGTGCGGAAGGACAGGCTGAACTGATTGGATGAAAAATCACTGGGGAAAAAAAATAAAAAAATTGCGAATTACACAAAAGATCAAGAAAGAAATTGAACAAGAAAAAATAATGAATATCTGAGTTGCTTCACATGGGATTTTAGAGGAAAATATTACTTTGGAAAATTAAAAAAATTAATATTTTCCAACAACTTTTTGACTGTGTGTGCCTTCTGTTTCATACCTCACCCAATTTGAAAGCCAAGCCGATTTTATAATGTCGAAAATTTTATTGTAAAGTGTGAACCTGCCCTTTAGTGCAAGTGACGGCCAAACATTAATAGTTGTAATGATGTGAAAGTTAACTATAATTATAAATGTGCCTTGAACAGTTGCGTCCGCGCGTACGTGCGTACATGAGTGCGCACGTGTGTGCATGCGTTAGCCATTCTAAAATAATATTATTGTAAAGAATTCCAATGATGCTTGAGGTTTAGGTTGGTGTTCGAATGAAGAGCAAAAAAGTTGGTTTTTGGCGGTGGAGGAGGAAGGATGTATATTATGTGTTGGGAGCAGATGAATAAAGTTTAACGTTAGACCGTTGCATTAGACTCAGATTTTGCAAAGAGAATTTGTCTTCGTCTTCGTCATTTCAGTCTTCGTGATTTGTTACTCTGATTCCCTCCATACTTCGCACGAAGTATTCTCGCGCCTCTTGGCCGTACTCGACAATATAGCTGATTCTCTACAATGCGAGGTAATTTTGACATAATTCAAGCATTTAACAAACAACATACGTCTCCTGCAGATTCAACACCGGTTTAACCTGCCGTGCATCATAAAATAGAATTTCAATGTTAAAGCAATGTCGAGCAGTGTTCATTTTGAATTTGGCAACAATTACTAGGCAGTCTTTACAATTTTCAACACGTTTCACTTTCAAGGAATTTTTAAAATCAAAATGATAATCATTGATGTCTTTATCGAGTGTACATTATTTGTATGGTAAAGCACATAATAAGAACAGATTTTATGGCGAATTGCACCAATTACAACATACCTAGCAATGACCTCGGACGAAAACTCCAAATAGCTCTGCCCCATAAACTGTGCTGTGGTGTATGTCAGGCCTGCAAAAAAAAAAGCAAAACAGAAACACTTATCATGAGACTGAATGGCCGGTTCGTACTTCATGCGAAGGAAAAAAGCGATAGCGAATTGGACGTCACAAATCACTCGCTGCGAAATTCACCGGAGTTGAAAATATGTTCAACTTTTGCTAATTCACAACACAAAAACTTGCTGTGACATCACAAACCCACACTCGCGATTAAACCGAGTTGGAACCGAGCTCTAGGACAGGCTCAGTGAACCTGTGAATTCGTCGCGGTGCCAAGACAAAAACGCAGTTTGTCTTGTGGTCGGCCTAAAAGGCCAGACTAGCCTCAGCCCAAACCAAGCCCCACGTTCCAAAATCTACAGAAATCCGGAAAAAATTTCACACTGAATTCTGCATAGAGGCTGGTGTCAAAAGCAAAAGCATGTTACCAGCTAAATGTACACAATGTATATTGTTAATGATTGGTTCTCATCAACTGCTTTTGGCTCAGCACATACATTTGTTAAGCTGCATTTTATGCTTAACAGCTACGTTAAATTTGCCCATGGGCCAATGTAACGAAGCTGCTAAGCACACAAATTTGCTTAGCATGAAAATTTGTCCTTGGTAAAAACAGGGTTACAGACCGAATTTTCACGTGATGTTTATTGTTTGTGATTGATATTCAGCTGTTTTGTTTTGCTTCCATTTTTTTTTACTAAGCTAGACATTTTTGTGCTAAGCAGATTTTTGTGCTAAGCAGATTTGTGTGCTATACAGATTTTTGTGCTAAGCAGATTTTTGTGCTAAGCATCTCCGTGAAATTGGGCCCTGATGTAACTTTTCATCGTGATAAGGAATATTTGGTGACCACTCACTGTCAGCACAAGTTGATCCCGTATACCGCAGTGTGCAGAGGCAGGTAGCTTGTCCATTGTCATCGTGGTAACACGTGCCGCCATTTTGACATTGGTTGGCAGACGGGAGGGATTGGCAGGGTGTGGTCCCACAAAACTCTCCTGCAAGTTACAATTTAAAAAAGTAGCAAAAAAAAAAAAAAACAATACTCAAAATGTCTCACACAAAGAAATCATTATAGACAAAAAAATGCATTTGTGTTAAGGACAAAAATCAATGTTTTTTTAATGGACAGTTAACACAAAAATGAGAGCAGTTTGAACGAAAAAAAAACCCACTTCCTGAAATGGCATCACAGCAAGAGCGTGTCCGTAAGAGATGACCGTAAAAGCATGCAAGTTGTTAATGTTCAAAGAAATGCAATTTTCAATAGATTTAATCAGGATCTCTTAACCATTTCGTGCCGGGATTATTTTAACATCACCGAGCCGACGGGCGGGATTATTTTTAACGAAACTCGATCCGAAGCGTGTTCAGGCCGATAGTGTCGGGAAGCACACCCACGCATTTCCGGCCTTGCTCGCTGCTGACAGAGATTTCTGAACTTGAACTTGGCGTGTTTATGCGTCATCCGTTTTGAATTTGGGGAAAACTTTGCGTTTATATACGTCATCCGGCGCGAACTGGTTAAAAAGCATCCTACTAGGCACTGTAGCTCGTAAGCCTAAAAAACCTGTAGAGAGAAGACATAAGAAGAAGGTACAGTTTTAGAAGTGGGAAGCAAACCCCAGAGGAATATCTGGGGAAAACACCACGGAATCAGGCAGGGACTGAAAACCCAATCCACATATTGGCCCAGGCTGGATCAGAACCCGGGTCACAGTTGAAAGGCAATGGAAAGTGAGGGGAGGCAAGGGGAAGCTGAGGAAAGACCGGGGACCAATCACAAACTGACCTGTGTAGCCTGGTAGGCAGCTACACCGGTAACCCTTGCTGTCTACGGCGTCGTCCAGGCACGTAGCGCCGTTGACGCAGTCGTGGTTGAGATTGCAGGGACTGTCGTCTTGACACTCTGATAACCCCTGACCTTCCTGGGGTTGGTCCAAAGGTTGACGCTGGTCGTTGACCTCCAATTGCCGAATGCACCCCGAGAAACCTAAACCAAAAGAGAATATTTTTACCATTTTGTTTTCAAGCATTTCCTCAAAATCTGTGGTTTCTGTGACCCTTACTTTATAATATTGTCTATGTTTGGTGATTTCCCAAAAATATTATATATGAAGACTTCAGGCACAAAAACAGAATGTATGTGATTATCATATTATACTAGACACTATAGAGCTTTCATTTTATATCGTTATCTCATTTTTGTATGCGAGTGGCGTTTGGTGGCTTTTGCGCCTGAAATCTTGATATGCCTATCCCGGGTGTTAAAGGTTACCATTGGTAATTGCTTAAATTATCATGAATATGTAGATTTGGGGGGGTTGTATTTTAGAGTAAATATCGTTTAACCGACCTGTCCGAAGTTTTACAATCATGAATACCGAGAAAAGCACAAAAAACAGCGTTTGTTTTCTTTGTTTTTTCGCAATCGCCGTCCGGCGATTGCAATTATTTTTTTATAAAATTTAATTTTTCAGAATAATTACAGGATATCTAGCGCACTCATTTTGCTGGATGCCTAGAAACATTATTTACTTTCAAATTAGTAAGATATTTCTTAATAATTTGGTAGTAAATATTTTCGATATCTGCAAATGGTGTATCCTACCTTTAAAAATAGAAACATTATTGCTACTAAAAATAGTTGTGAGACAACATAGATTTTATAGATAAAAAGCAAAGATTTCAAAGTGAGATGGGTAAAGACTCTAGACGAGCATCTTACAGAGTTGGAAAGTGTTGGAAGTAGTCGTGATATTTAACTGATTAGCAAAGCGTGTGTCCCAACACTTACCACCGGTGATCCTAGCTCTACTTGGTACGACCACTCCCTGGCCGTACCCTCCCACATAGGTCATGACCCCAGCACTCAGTCCGATGCTCTGGCCCTGGGATTGACCGGTGGACAAGGTCATCTGGTTGTCTACTGTCAGCTGACCGTTGACTGAATCGCGGATGGCGTAGATCTCGTGCCACTGACCAACACTGACCGGAGTGTTGCTGATGATGTTAGCTTGTCCTGAAAAAAAAGTTTTAATGAGTCGGTTGATCTTCATTGGAAAATACCACTGCCTTTGTTTTCTTTAAATACTGCATAAAATTTACCAATTTCAATAGTCCACTTTTATTTTGCTGTTGGTTACGAAACCGTGAATGGGGTGAAAGTGATCCAACATCTACAAATTGCTTCGTCTTGTCTTTAGTAGGGTTAGGCATAAAAAAAAAATGTTATGTTGGCGTAACCCGACCGACCCTAAAAATACGGCCGACCCTGGATATTTGTTTTCCAAGGGACGAAATTTAATGATTAAAATCTATATAAATCTAGTTATAAATACGTTTGAAACAATTTCTGACCGTTTCTCATTGTTGTGTGTGTGGATTGTGAAAATATTGAACCTGGACACGCTATCGTGTATCACTACCGGCTTAAACAATTAGAAAACATATCATTTTCATTGCTGGGAGGAAGGAAAAGGAAAAAAAATAAAAAAATAAAAAAGAATCCCCACCTACCTACCCTATTTTTTTGGGCCCGTTACGCCAACATAACATTTTTTTTTGTATGCCTTAGTGAACAAAACTACAAGAACCATTTTTCTTCTCTTTTTGGTTTTTCTGTTATCTATAAATGCAAAATCTTAAACAGGTCAGCGTGACAATATTAGCTATAAAATACTAACCCCAAATCTATCCATCTCTGAAAATTAAAGTAAAATTGGCTTTAATTTGATATTTTGATTTGGGCTCGTAGTTTTGTGTAGTTAAGTCAGTGGTCCTTTCGCACCAAAAAATAACTAAACTGCAGTTAACACCACTCTTCCCTGTTGAATAATCTTTAAAGATTTACCAAAACATAATCCTAAACGAGGCTCGGAACGCAAAATAGTCTGGCATCATCGAATTCAATGGTTTACAAATTATAAAATGGAATCAGGGAATACAATCGCAAAATGGCGTCCTCGTGAAATCATGGTCTATTACACTAATGGCACTGTAGGGTACTGTGGTCCAGTGGTTACCGGGTTTGACTCCTGTACGATGGTACGTGGGTTCGAACCCTGGCAGGGAACATGGTGCTTGTGTTCTTGGGCAAGACACTTTGCTACAATTGCCTCTCTCCACCCAGGAGTAATGGGTACCTGTGAAGGTAGAGACCACATGCGCTGATCTTGAGCTGCTGCAGAAATGGTCTCGTTCCTGGTGAACAGGGATAATAGTTGTAAAGCGCTTTGATACACCCACATTGTGGGAGTCTAAAGCGCTATATAAAAAACGAACATTATTCTTTATCACTATTTACCTGAGCCCAGATCAAACGTGAAATGCACGTAGTTCGCCACCAGCCCGATCCCGATGTAGTCGTTACTGTCGGCGTTCCAGAACAGGACGCCATCGCTGGCCGTGGGCTTGAACTCCATACGGATGCGGGTGACGGAGGAAGATATGAGAATGAAGGAATAGGCGAGAAAGGAAGGAGGAGAGAAAGAAGGAACGGTGACGCTGGTAGCTGAAAGATAAGATAATAAGTTGAAAAATGTCAATTCTAACAGTAAATCGTTTTAGACCATAGGCTGATCGCTAAAAAATCTTCCTATTTCCTAAATGATGTTATTCCTACTAAATATACCACATGATTTTTTGCATATTGGTCATTTCACCAAGTTGAAACACGGTATCCCACGGTTACATCTAGGAACCAATTTCATAAAACGTGTAAGCACCAACCTTTGCTTAGCATGAAAATTCTTCCTTAAAAAAAAAGGATTACAAACCCAAATTTCAGTTGATGTTTATTGTTTGTGACTGGTATTCAGCTGGTTTTTTTTTTATTTGAATGAAAAGCACGTGGAGTTTTGGGCGATAACCTGTTTTTACTGAGCAAAACTTGTTTGTGCTAAGCAAATTTGTGTGCTTACATGTTTTATGAAATTGGCCCCAGAACCTGTTGTGAGGCCGTTTAAGTACTTCTACTATCACTACATATATAATATATATAATGTAAAAAAAAACCTAGCTGCTGACCAGTGCCGGTGGCTACACGTGAACGGCGTTCAGGGTTGTCAAGTTTCTTTCGTATCTTACGCGTTGTTTGTTCATAAGATTGTAAAAGACGCTAGCAACAGTATAATTTCATTGGTAGATTCCTGGCCAAATGATGACGCTTTGTATTTGGTTCGACCCAACTTTTAGATCGCGAAATACTCGTCAATTTCTTTTGACTTTCTTTTTTCAAAAAAAAAAATTGGTTGACTTTTGGCATTTTTGTATTTTAACCAGAATTTTAACCAAAAATGTGGATCACAATTTAGAACATTATATATGTTTTCTGTTCAAATTAATAACCTACATATTGCTCACTTTTTCACGTAAACTTTGCTCATTTCCTACACGGTTCAATGTAATGACTACTTCAATACGTGTTCCTACCTATCTCGCATCTTTCCCCCGTCCATCCCACAGTGCAGCTGCAATGGAACGTGCCGTCATCAACTACCAGGCACTGCCCGTCACGCAGGCAGGGGTTGGGTGCACAGGGACTGTAGGCACACTGACCTATATCGACACCGCCAATGGCCGTCTGCCAGAGAATGGGCGTGGCACTGGTCCCGCCCACCTAAAGATAAATTTTATTTAAAACAATTTTTTTTTTTTTAATTTAAAACAATAATTATTTTTTTTTAAATTAAGTTTTGTTTTCTTCAAAACTAAAATTAGGTACATAATACATGAAGTAGTTTTCAAGCACATTGCTTGTGTTCATAGGCATGACACTTTACAACAATTGCCTTTCTCCACCCAGCAGTATAAATGAGTAGCTGTGAAGTCAGAGACCACATACGCTGATCTCGAGCTGCTGTAGAGATGGTCTCATTCTCGACAAATAGGGATAATAATTGTAAGCAAATTCAATCGATCTCTATGGCTGTGCTCCGTGGTCAGACATAGGTCGCATGGCGGCTGTCTAGTTGCCATCGATTGGACCATGTTGCAGGGTTGTAGTCGAGTCCTCGCAAGTCCTTTCACAAGTCCTTTCGTGAAGCCAGTCACAAGTCCCTTCATAAAGGCAGTCACAAGTAACTGGATGAACAATGACAAAGGAATGCTTTTGTCAAAGCTGATTTGAATAGCTTGTGATTTGAATTGGAACTGAAGGACTTGTGATGGACTTGCAGGGACTTGTGTTGGACTTGTGTTGGACTTGCAGGGACTTGTGATGGACTCGACTACATCCCTGCCATGTTGTAGCCGCGGCCTTAGCAGTTCAGTTTCTCGGCTAATGAGTATGGATGATTAGCCACCAAATTATTGAGCCCTTCAAAGAGGTACTTGCCTGTAAATCTTGTATACACCCTTGGAATCCTGTGAGGAAACCGGTCTCTGCATGCAGCAGACCATAGTCCGGAGCCCCGCCGACATACAGCGGTCCGGTAACGGTCAGCCCGGCCAGACCGCTGCCCTGGTAAGTGACCGATTGGTCGTCTACGTACAGGTCAGCCGAGTGACCATTGCGCTGTAAGGACACTGCGTGCCACTGGTCTAGAGTGATGGCTTGGCTAGTGAGGACAGCAGTACTAACACCTGTGATGTGAAACGGAAATTTAACTAGTCTAGCTTAGCTTGAGTCTTTTGACGTCAGGCACAGTTTTTCCGAGATTTAAAACGGATAACGAACAAACACTTCACGAGCAAAGACAAAAAATATCTGTCAGCGACTGGCTCGCAGTGAGCGAAGGCCGGAAATATCAGGGTGTGCTACCCACAGATGCCAGCCTGAACAAGAATCCCGCGCCTGGGCCTGGGCAATGTACAATTAATACCGGCACGAAATGGTTAATTTGCATCATCCTAACCAAAGCAGGACTGTCCACAAATATACATTGTACCGAATACATGTATTTGAATTTCATCAACCAAATAACTTTTTTCTTTTCTTAAATTCACATTTTCAAGAATGTGAGAGGTTTCATATAGACGTTCTTTGTACCATATAAGGAGAATGCTAAAGTTTTATAGAAATCATTTTTCGTGAATAATTTGAGAGCTTGGAGACGTGGACTCTTTTTTGGGGGGTCAATTCTCGACTTCTACAAGAGAATGCAAACTCTGATCAGTGGCCTGTTTAAGGTGTCGCATAAAATACAAAAATCAAGTATACATTGTTTACAAAGATACGTCAAATTTTTTTTTCACGACTCACCTAGGTTGTATCTGAGTTGCACCACACCTCCCAGCATGCCCAGCGCCAGGAAATCCCCACCGGACCGGCTCTCACCCATGTAGACCAAGAGGCCGTCATTCGCCGATGGGCGGAAGGTTAGGCTGATGCTGGTTTGCTGACTGGCTGCCGTGATGGGGTCAAAGGTCAGGTGGGAGGAGCCATTGAAACTAGGGCTCAGATTGGTTAGATCTGATGTCGAAGGGAAAATGAAATGAAGAGGATTGGTTCGCCTTTTAGCTCAATAATATAATGCATTACTATACAATTTTGTTTGTTATCAAACTAATATTATCCTTGCACTATTGACTAGCAATATGGCTTCTGAACATTTTATTGAAAACTTTTCCATATTACTTCTGAATTTACTTGTCAAAATATTTGTCACATTTTAACAGTTAATTTGTTTCCAATTAAGTTTCATCAAAATCCATGAAAGCATGTAGAAGGTATACATTTTTATTTTTTTCAAAACTAGGTTTATACAGTTCGTCACGACTGGTAATATAAAATTGTTTGGGCGAGACAAAAACCAAACCAATAATTTCCTATTTTTTTGCTGTTTCAAGGATTGATTACTTTTTTTAGCCCATGATAACAAAGTTAGAAAGAAAAGTTGAAACTTGACGACAATTTTGTTCATACATAATCTCTTTAAAGGTCAGTTATTGCAAAAAAGTTGAAAAGACACGAATCCGAGACTAAGAAACATTCCAAATTTTGTTAGAAAATGTTTATGACTCTCCATAGACTTTGTACGCGGTCAGGATACTACATTAATTCCCAAAGTAATACATTTCCAACGCTTGTAAACCCTTGGAGCTAGGACCCTACCTTGCTCCGCCTCACAGAACTCTCCGGTCCGGTTGAACGGGCATGAGCAACGGAAGGCATCCCCCACGGCCAGGCACGTAGAGCCGCTGGCGCACAGAGTGTTCGCAAAGCACCCGTCGTGGGACAGCTCACAGTGGACGCCGTGGTATCCCGTGGGGCACTGGCAGGCGTAGGAGCCCGGCGTCGCGTGGCACTGCGCGCCGTTCAGGCAGGGATCGGTCTCGCAGAGATTCGCGTCGCACTGGGCCACGTTGGCGCCGCTCAAGGCCTCCGATTGGTGGAAACTTAATAAAAGAACAGAATAAAACACAGAAAACTGAAATTTAACATTTGACTTTTTTCCCCCACATATTTGGAGTGTAGAAATAAATCAATCACAAGTAAATCACAAGTCAAGTTTAACCAGTTCGCGCCGGGATTATTTTAACATCACTGAGCCGAGGCGCGGGATTATTTTTGTATTGTATTATATACATGTATTATTATTATTATTATGACCTTTGGAGACACAAAAAAGTTGACGGTTTTTGAAAACCGATCTCACAATCAATAAACTACTTTATACATATTGTTTTGGACTCAGTCATATCCCAGCCAAATGTGACCCAGCACGAGTAAATGAGACACTTTGCGGCAAAAATAAAAATTGAGATTTTGATGATTTCATCATTTAAAGCTGGTTTAGCTTTAAATGATGAAATCAAAATCTCAATTTTCATTTTTGCCGCAAAGTGTCTCATTTACTCGTGCTGGGTCACAAATATGAAACTAAGATTCCTCCCCCCCCCCCCCCCCCACACCACAAAAAACTCCCAACATACCTGTAAGAATATCCCTGTATGGACAGAGACAGGATACAGCCTGTGAACCCCACGCTGACCCCTGACCTCAAGGTTGCAGGGGTCAGGTCATCCATACCTCCAACAAACACCTCTGGCAGGACATTGAGCGACGACAGGAGACCACTTGAAGTACCAGTCACAGGGCTAAGAACGAGAAGAAAAAACAAACAATCAATTTTAACCAATTCGCGCCGGGATTATTTTAACATCACCGAGCCGAGGGGCGGGATTATTTTTAACAAAACTCAATCCGAAGCTGGTTCAGGCCGATAGTGCCGGGAAGCACACCCACGCATTTCCGGCCTTGCTCGCTGCTGACAGACATTTCCGAACTTGAACTTGGCGTGTTTATGCGTCATCCGATTTGAATTTGGGGAAAACTTTGCGTTTATATACGTCATCCGGCGCGAACTGGTTAATAGGGATCTTGTACAAGTAATAATAATAATAATTATCACCAACGGTATCAAAGCGCTTCACGTTATTACCCCTGTCATTGGGCCTACGAAACATTCCAAATACCATCTCAGCTCACTGGGGAGTATACAGCTCGATGCTGCCATTTCGGCGCAATGCAGCTAAATCAACCACAGTAACCATCTCTGCCCTCACAGGTACCCATTTACTCCTGGGTGGAGAGAAGCATTGAGTGACAAAGTGCCTTGCCCAAGGGCACACACACCATAACCCCAGGCAGGACTCCAGACCATGAGGCCACGGCACTCAATAACCAGAATGTACTTTTGAAAATGTTCTGCCACAAAAAAATGAAAATAAAAACTTTGGTGCAGGACCTACCTTTGACCAGTAACGGTCATCTGACTGGCCTTTCCGTCCCGCTGTATGGTCACTGTGACCCAGGTGTTCAGGGTGACTGGGCTGCTGACCAATCTTGCAGTGTCGATGCCTGGTGGAGCAATGTAACAAATATGAAACCAAACAGCCACGCCCAGTTGTTACAGCCCACCTAAAAACCCCAACAAACTTAAACTGAACCAAATTCAACCGTCAAACTAACTAAAAACAAGCTGAAAACAAGTATTTTTTGTTTCACGGCTGGATTTAAAAATAAATTGCGGATAACCGGGACCCGCGGAAAAGTTGCATGGCTGTACCTTCCCCATCCAAACTGAAACCAAACCCAAGCCAAACCCCAACAAACTCAACTTAACTCCCCTAACCCCAAAGTCATCACATATGTTTTGTACTCAAAATTCAATGGTGGACTTTCTTTCGTGGACCCTTTTGTCCTTTATTGTTAAACTTCCACTCAATCCAACCCAAGTGTGTATACGCCTCCAACCAGGGTTCTAGCCACGGTGGGCGGCGCCAGGCGGTACCGCCCGGAACTGCAAATTTCCGCCCGGCACTTGGGTTCAAATTGGCTGTGCCGCCCGGCACAATTTTTTTATTGTATTTTTTATTGTATTTTTATCAAATTATGGGCACAAAAGAAAGAGAGGAGATACAAAGTTACGTTAATCATGTTCATGTAGCAATTTATTTTATTAACTTAGCTAGACTTTCACAGAAACATGCAAAAATGAACTGGACCCCGGCCGTGAGGCACGAGAGCTCCTGCCACGAGAACCCTGCCTCCAACCAAGGACCTCCTATTGTCGCTCTTTTCAGAAGGCCTTCTATAGGTTTTGTACACGAATCAGAATCGGGGACCTTCTCGAAATAGGGGACCCTAATGTCCTCTATTGTTATACATCCCCTATTTCAATCCAAAATAAACAAACTCAACTCAACTCAACTCAACTCAACTCAACTCAACTCAACTCAACTCAACTCAACCCAACCCAACCCAACCCAACCCAACCCAACCCAACCCAACCCAACCCAACCCAACCCAACCCAACCCAACCCAACCCAACCCAACCCAACCCAACCCAACCCAACCCAACCCAACCCAACCCAACCCAACCCAACCCAACCCAACCCAACCCAACCCAACCCAACCCAGGCCCGTACGCAGGGGGGGTGCGACGGGTGCGTACGCACCCCCCCAAATTACCAAAAGGTCCACATTTTCCGGGGTAAATAATGGTATTTTGATGTAGAAATAACGGTACTGGCACACACAAAAATTTGGTCCCATTGTTGGTCCCATCAAGTACAAATTCGCACCCACCCATAACAAATCCTGCGTACGGGCCTGCAACCCAACCCAACCCAACCCAACCCAACCCAACCCAACCCAACCCAACCCAACCCAACCCAACCCAACCCAACCCAACCCTCACCTATTTAACCCAACTCACCAAGGTTATACTCAAACTCCAAGCGACCGTCCGTGAGCGACACGGAGAAGAAATCCCCCATGACGTTAGCCTGGCTGCCATACAGTAGCAGACCATCGGGCTCTTCAGCCCTGAACTCCATCGTGATCGCCAGGCTATCAATAACAGGCTGGCCAGCTGGTAGGGCGTACTTCATGTAAGACATGTTGCCAAATTGTGGGACGTTAAACAGCACAGCTAGTTGAGAAAAAAACAAAACATCAAATTGTGTCAAACTTTTTGGTGGTAAACAATGATGTTTCTCAAACCGCGTGTCACGCCTACTTTTTGTAATGACCCTATTTTACAACTTGACCTCAAATGACCTTTGACCTCAGTACTTGACATGTGATATGATCAAAATATTGCATGCGTGACCTATAAGGTCGATTGCAATTGGACTTCAAGTTATAAAATGAGACTAATTTTTCATTTCCACCCCTTTTACAACTTGATCTCAAATGAACTTTGACCACAATACTTGACCTTCAACACAACTATCTTATAAAGATTACATTATTGCATGCATGACCCAAGTTTAATTGCAATTGGACTTCAAGTTTGCATATCAGACCATTTTTTGAAACTTGAACAAAATGTTACATACATATGTGACCTGTCACCACAAAATGAGAGTAAAGTCGCACGATGTAATTCTGAGATATGGCCATCTAAAGTCAAAATATGAAGGGGTGGTCAATTTTAAAATTTTGCGTAATTTGGAATGACCAAGTCCTCCTCTACATATTCCCATTTTTGGGGTAAGATCAGATGATCGAAAACTTCTTAAATTACACGATTTTGCGTAGTTAGTGTTTTGATTAAAGTCCATTAGTTGTCTAATTAACACGGTAATTAAATATGCAAATCAGGGTTTCGTAAGTATCCCACATTTTCAAAATTTTGATATTTTGTTGTGTATACAACAGTTTATGTGTGGAAATTTTCAAGAAGAAACATTGATTAGAACATAGCCGTTGCTACGCTTAACCAAACCTTACTTGTCCTGTTTTGTAATCTTTTGCGTGTTTTGTTTAAAGATGTTTAAAGTAAGTTTTCTCACAAACAAGTTATGTGAAACCCATGACTTTCCAGACTGCTGTAAAATATATTTATCGCAAAACCCCCAAGTGTTATATACCATTGGAAAGCTCTCTTTCTCAAGAATTGGAAAATACCAATATCTCAATTTTCAATATTTCCGACTTTACTCTCATTTTGTGGTGACAGGTCACATATACTACACAGATAAGGACTACGTACAGAAATAGTGATTGCATCTAAAAGTCTCTTACTAAACTTTGTTCTGGCGAGACAAGTCTGATTTTGCATTTTGCACGTAGGGGCTTATGGTAGAGCATCTCCTTAAATCTTACCCATGTCACAGACCGGCCCGGCATATCCCAGAGTGCATCTGCACACAGTGGTTCCTTGCTGCAGAATACAGGTTCCGCCGTGTTGGCATGAGCTGGTGTGACACGCTGGTACCTGGCAGTCCTTACCGGTGAAGCCGGCGGCACAACTGCAGGAATAGTCGCTGCCGCTCTAAACAAAATAATTGAAGACAAAAAAAGAGTTCAACACAAACCATTCATTGGAAGAGAAAATAAATGACATACAAGTGCAATTGTAGTACTGTGTCCTAGCCCTTCATTGTGTTATTAACATAATGGCAGTGTTGTAACACCGTTATGAAAAATATGGCAGGCTCCACAAAAAGATATTAAAAGGTAGGATACACCATTGATAATTGCTTGAATTATCAGGAATGGGTGGATTAGAGGGGTTGTATTTTATAGTAAATATTGTTTAACTGACCTGTCCAAAGTTTTACAATCATGAATGCCGGGAAAAAAAACTATAAAAAATCCCGGAAAATAGTGTTTTTGTTTTTTTAAAGTAGAAAGAGTAGCAGAGTTGTATTCGAGTCCCTGCAAGACCTTGCACAAGTCCAGTCACAAGTCCCTTCATAAAGCCAGTCATAAGTAACTGGTTGAACAATGACAAAGGAATGCTTTTGTCAAAGCTCATTT
This sequence comes from Crossaster papposus, assembly GCA_037893245.1. NCBI lineage: Eukaryota > Metazoa > Echinodermata > Asteroidea > Velatida > Solasteridae > Crossaster > Crossaster papposus. Next base: position 690,609 of record JBAIAA010000690.1, read on the forward strand.
GAAAAGCTCGTCATTTGAATTGGAACTGAAGGACTTGTGATGGACTTACAGGGACTTACAGGGACTTGTGATGGACTTGACTACATCCCTAAAGAGTAGGAATACTTAAAAACCTGTAATTACTGAATTTCTTTAACCAGTTCACGCCGGGATTATTTTTAACATTGACGGAGCCTAGGAGGTCGCTGACAGTTATTTCCGGCCATGCTCGTGACGTGTTTATCCGTCATCCGCTTTTGAATCTCGGGAAAACTTGGGGTGTATATATGTGACCTGGCACCACGAAATGAGCGGAAAGTCGCACAAGTCCAAAACGAGTTATTGGCTGAAACGTTCATTTTTCAAGTGGGAGGTCGGTTTCAAGTTGTTAACGTTTTTACATACAAAAAAATCCTTCTTTATCGTCCCAAAATTGTATAGCTCAATTAAAACTCTAAAGTGTGTTTTTTTTGGCTGAATTGCACTGATTGATAGTATAGTTGGCACAGTTCACGGACATTAAACTCCGTTTTCTAAACAAGGGAGCATGACTTCAGCTATTTCAAAAGAGTATAGCGGCGGCTAGGAATAAGCTACAGCAACACACAATACATCATTGGAAAGCTGAGGACTTCTTCTTTCTAGAAATGTGATAATGTCAATTTTGTTATTTTGCGACTTTCCACCCATTTCGTGGTGCCGGGTCACATATGTCATCCGACGCGAACTGGTTACGTTTATCTGTGCAGCCTCACCAGCTCAGTGCAGTTGCCTCTGCCATTGCAATCAATGCCGTCGCACACTGGGATGAAGCAGTTATTGACGTTCACCGACGCGACAAAATCGTCGGTCAGGTCGACAGACGTAGCTCCAAGTTGCAGATCCCGGACACAGCCGTTTAAATTCCTGGCTGTAATGATTGGAGGTGGCGCAATTTCCTGCAGAAATTTGTTCAAGAAAAAAAATGAAGAGTGAGAATCAAGTCAAACACAACTTAATATACACTCAAGGAAAAAAGAAACGCACCACTGATTTTTTTTGTATAGTTTTGCCCGAATTTTGTGAAATCAAATGATTTGTTTGAATCCCATTATGTCCTTGACATTTTAGCCCAGTAATCTAATGTTTATTTCATTTTTAACAACAAAAACAAAACAAGTTAGCACCACCGCTCACAAAAGTGGCATTTACAGTTCAATAATTAACATGACCTCCATTCGTGTCAAGAACAGCTGTAATTCGTCGCCTTGTGGATCGACAATAATGTCATGTCGTGGCATCATGGATACTAGTGTTTTTGGCATCATTTTTGTGTCTTTTTATAGGCAAGGGTGGTTGTGTTCAGGAGTGGTCAAACTCATCACTAGGATTCTCTCATTTGTAACCATTAGCATAAAATGCACAAACACAGTTTTGGAACTCACCCAAATCACTCAGCCGTAACGAGATAAATAAAGAACATGTACCATTTTTACAATGCCGGTCCTATTTCCTTAAAAAAAATGAAAGTTTTACGTGTTGCGTTTCTTTTTTCCTCGAGTGTAGTAGGAGTCGAAACTTTTACTCTAGCAAGGCACTAGAGACAGAAAATCAAAGTGCGTCACCTGAGGGGCATTGCCAGATAATAATATTCATAAGTAAATCACAAAACACTTCCTAAGTCAAATGGATAGACTACTGCAAGACAATTAAATCAGTCACAAATCAACCGCAAATCACTCACAATACTCACAAAGTTAAGAGCAACTTACCAACGGAATTCCTCCAATGAACACGCGGCCGGCCCCAGCGAAGAGCGTTCCATCGAAGGGCACCGACGAACTATCGCTGCCGTCGACCGCCAACTGCAGGGACCCACCGGCGAGTTGTTGCACCTCGATCAGATGGAAGGCGGCGTCGGTGTACGTGGCCCGCTGGCTGGTAACCACACTCTCAGACCCACTAACATCCTGCACGCTTAGTGCCACTCGGTTACCGGTGAAAATGATGGCGATGTAACCTACTGAAAGGGGCAATCAGAAAATATAATCCACAAATTCTGACTCTTCGACTGATTATAACTTTGATCTAACATTCCAATTATACATTAGCCCTAACGCTTCCACACGCAAACAAAGTGCAGCAGGTGGACCTGATGGATCTCTCGCACTGAGTAAGATTGACACATTGAAAAATGATGCAATCTGCCCTTGGGATGAGTTTCACAAATAAACCCTGTCTCTCATTCTTTATTGTCCAGTTTGTTTTCTGTTGTGGGGGGGTGTGTGTGCGTTTGTATTGACCGGCAATCGTGGTCGTCGGACAAAAGAATTGGGAGGCAAACAATGGGTCCACGATTGACACAACGTCCACGATCTTTTCCCGTGTACAAATCCTATGGCGATCATCCGAAAACGTTAGAGTATAAACAAAAGAGGGAAGACGGTCGGACAATGCCCCGTCCACGATTGCCGGTCAAAACATAGCTGGGTGTGTGTGTGTTTGTATGTTGTCTTCAGTCTGTTTCATGTTTTGTCTTCGACGTTTCAGGTATGTGGGGGTTGCCGAGAAGCAACTTATAGGGCTTGCACTCTTCCCACTCTACCTGATTAGTCTTGTTTAATAATAATAATAATAATGCGTGCGGAAGGCCAACTCACAGAATAACCCTTGAGGGTTAGAGTTAGAGTACGTGATGCGATCAAACAAAATGAGTCAAAGTTGACACTGGAAACTTTTGATCAAGTTTTTTGGTTTTTTTCTAACTTAAAGGGAACTTTAAGCTTGAATGTGGTAAAAACCCATGCTGATTCGACTTTAGATTCAAAAGTTACAACATGTTGAGTAGTGACACATTAAAAAAAAAGAAAAAAAAGATAGTCAATCGCATTTAAAGTTAAAGTATTAAATTGATTCGTCGAAAAGCACACTTTTGATACATGACAGAAAAAGTCCTTAGCAACGGTAACTTTGGTGCAAGGTATGGCAATTAAACTTGGCTTGTTAAAGAACAGTACATAAGAAAAATACTGGGTCAAATACGAACATTTTGAGACTTCGTTTAGCAATTTTGGGTGTTGATCAAACCCAGGATTGAAAATTCACTTCTTTGACCTGTTACCTCTTGAATTTAATTTTTAACTGTGTAAAAAAATAGTTATTTGTTGCCCCCCCCCCCCCCCCAAAAAAAAATCCCAATATTGAAAATTTCACCCAAGCACATATTCTGGCCCATATCCCAAAATCAGAATCCCGACTGATCTTGCTTGATCACATCACATAATATTTCTCAGGTTTGATAATGAATTCCACCTACTTCCTTCAAACATGGGCACCGTGTACAGCACCACGCCGTCGGTACCGGCTGATCTAGCTGACACTGACATCGTGAGCAACCCACTGAATGTATGACTGTACTGCATATAGCTGGAAGCTCCAAACGACGGCACAGTGATGGATATACCTGAAAGTTGAAAACAAAAAAATCATATTTTTTCCCTATTTTCAGTCGCCAGTTCATCACGTGCTCATTTTTCAAGATAGGGTCCGTCCTATTAACCAGTTCGCGCCGGAGGACGTATATACACGCAAAGTAGTCCGCAGATTCAAAACGGATGATGCATAAACACGCCACGAGCAAGGCCGGAATGTCCGTCAGCAGTGAGCAAGGCCAGAAATGTAATTGGTGTGCTTCCCGGTACCATCGGCCTAAACCCGCTTCGGATCGAGTTTTGTTTAAAAAAATCCCGTGCCTCGGGTCGGTGATGTTAAAATAATCCCGGCGCGAACTGGTTAAAAAAATTACTTTTCATACCATAAACAATTGTTTTAAGCTCAAATGAGATATAGTGCTGGGCAATTTTCAATTTATTTTGTGTAATTTTGATTTTAAATGTTTAAAAGTGAGCAAAACTTTAGGTGTAAAGTGAAATATTTGTGTCTTAATTTTGTAAACATATTATTTTGTTTGTCCTAGTTGCGCAGATATTTCCATATCTGGGGCCAATTTCGTAAAACATGTAAGCACAACAATTTGCTTAGCACAAAAACAGCTTTGCTCAGTAAAAACAGGTTACCAGCCAAAACTCCATGTGCTTTTTATGCTAAGCAAAAACCACCTGAATACCAGTCACAAACAAAAAAAACCTGAATTTTTAACCCTGTTTCCCCCCCCCCAAGGACGAATGTTCATGCTAAGCAAATTTGTGTGCTTACATGTTTTATGAAATTGAACAAATGAACTTAAATACCTTGTAATAGGATATGAGAAATTATCCATCTATAATTTGGCCCAAAAGAATTTTTAAAACATTTCAAACAATACAAATCTAATATAATTGCACATTGACACCATCAAATATATTTGGAAGCAGAAGTCTTACTCTCTGCGCATAATTCCCCGGTGGTTCCAAAGGGACAGAGACACACAGACTCGGTGAGAGAGATAGGGTGACACAGAGCCCCTGCCCCACACCGTACGCTGTCACAGACACTGGCTTGGCATCGGGTGCCGTAGTAGGGATTTACACAGGCACAGTTGAATCCGTTTACCTAAAACATTAAAAACATGCAGGGTGGTTCAAATAACAGGTAGGATACATCATTGGTAGATATCAAAAAATTGTTACTGCCAAATTATTAGGAAATATCTTACTTATTTGAAATTAAATAATGATTCTAGGCACACAGCAAAATAATTGTGGTAGATATCCAGTAATTGTTCCGAAAAATTGAATTGTATTAAAAATAAATTAAAAATAGAAAAACAACTGCCAATGCCGGTTAAAAACGAACATCGTTTTTCTTGCTTCTCTTAGCATCCATGATTGTAAAACTTCAGACAAGTCAGATAAACGATATTTACTATAAAATACAACCCCCTAAATCCTCCCATTCCTGACAATTCAAGCAATTACCAATGGTGTATCCTACCTATAAGGCGATTGTTCACCTACCTCCTACAATTCCAGAGAAATTTGTGTTTACATAGTGTTTTATGAGTAGGGTGTTCAGAAAAAGTCCTGAAGGTCTAGTTTATTTGGATCTCAAGAAATAGCCCATTACTGATGGCGTGTATAAAACTGGCTCGTCCGCGAAAGTAAATGTAAGAAGCTCCCATGGACAACCCAGTTTTGTACATACGATCTGTAATGGGCCATATCTTGAGATTCAATTATAATGTAAGCTAGACCTAGCATAATTTCAGGATTATTTCTAAACATCCTGCTCCTCAACTAAACAAATTCTCTAAAATTGTAGGAGGTGGGTGAAAAAAAACCCCATCACCTTATAAAACTTGGGCTAACTTTTTTGAACCACCATGTAAAGACAAAAAACGTACAGTATTATATTCCGCAGACATATTAAAAAAGCCTTGGCAGATAATTTGCCTGAAATTTCTGTAGGCAAAAAGACTAAACCGCACATAAACATGCAAAAAAACAAACGGTTAAACGCCGCCTTTCCAATATATTTACAAGCAGAATGAGCATAAAGCGAGACACAGACACCGTCATTTGTTTGCAATTGGCTGGTCCCCTGTACACTGCACTTACCAAATCCATGCAGACTCCATGCAGGCAGGGCAGGGCGGCACAGTCGTCCACATCGGCGTCACACAGGACACCAGTGAATCCGTCGGCGCACCTACAGGTGAAACCTTCCACGGACGCCACGTCATTGGTGCACATTGCTCTATTCTGGCAAGGAGTACCTTTACACACACAAAATATTTAAAAAGTCCACTTTCAAAACAAATTCATTTAACCAGTTCGTGTCAGAGGACATGTATACACGTCACGAGCAAGGCCCCAAAATATCTGTCAGCGACCGGCTCGCAGTGAGCAAGGCCAGAAATATATCAGGGTGTGCTAACCACAGATGCATGCCTAAACCCGTCATCAAAAACTAACATCTCATGCTATCTCCGACCATTTTTTAAGAACTTACCCAAGCAATAATCGCAGAGAAAGGAGTCCCCAACATTGGAGCAAGCCACGCCGGTCGAGCAAGGCGCCGCGGCGCAGAAGTCGCGACTCTCGCAGTTGGCCCCGACGTAATTGATTGGGCAGGAACAGGTGTAGGCTGTTCCATATAGTGGGTTAGGGGTGTTCCGGCAGAGCGCTCCATTCCTGCACGGGGAGGCGGCACAATTGTCCCTGTTCTCGCAGGAGGTCCCGCTGTAACCGACGGCGCATTGACACCTAAAAGCAAAAGATGAAAAACAATAACAAATGTACACAAAATGATCCTTAAAATTTTACAGCATTTTTTCCTTGTATTGAGCCATTCGTCATCATATGTGACCTGTCACCACAATATGAGAGTAAAGTCGCACGATGTGATTTGGAGATATGGCCATCCAAAGTCAAAATATAAAGGGGTGGTCAATTTTGAGATTTTGGAAAGCCCAAGTCTTCCTTTACTATTCCTCCTAAAAACCTCCTAAATTACGCGATTTTGCGTAGTGTTTGCGTAGTTAGTGTTTGGATTAAATTCCATTAGTGGTCTAATTAACACGGTAATTAAATATGCAAATCAGGTCCTCGTAAGTATCCCAGGTTTTTCGAAATGTTGATATTTTGTTGTTTATACAATAGTTTGTATGTGCGGAAAATTTAAAGAAGAAATAATGATTAGAACATAGCCGTTGCTATGCTCAACCGAACCTTACTTGTCCTGTTTTGTAATATTTTGTGTGTTTTGTTTAAGATGTTTAAAGTAAGTTTTCTCACAAACACGTTTTGTGAAACCCATGATTTTCTAGAGCGCTGTAAAAGGTATTTATCGCAAAACTCCCAAGTGCTATGTACCAATGGAAAGCTCTCCTTCTCAAGAATTTGAAGTAGCAATATCTCAATTTTCAATATTTCTGACTTTAGCCTACTCTCATTTGGTGACAGGTCACATATTTCCTTACCAATAGCTCTGTCAGAATCTTGATGATAAATTGTACTAAATGTACAAATGTAAAAAATCTGATGATCCTTAAAATTTCACAGCATTTTACCTTTTATTGAGCCATACAAAATAAAACAAAAATTGGTGCTTGTGTAGCATTATAGACAAAAGTTATTTTTATACCAGTTCAACAGTTTTACACGGAGCTCGGCTGAAGATCAGCCTAAACTGATTTCTACCCTTACGGCCACCCAGCTGTATTCCTGGAAAGAGTGTAGCAATTGAAGTAAAGTGTCTTGCCCAAGAACACAAAGACCATTAACTTTGCAACCGTTTTAAAGCATGTTTCTCTGACTTACGTGTATTCATTGATCCCGTCCATGCACATGGCGCCATTCTGGCAGTTATTGTTCAGACATTCGTTAATGTTAAACTGGCACTGTGTGCCGATAAATCCTGAATGAAATAAAAATAATAATAAGAAAATTACAAAACATTAAGAACTATTGTTCAATTGCTTACAATCAGTTATTTGTTGTTGTATTTTACTAACTGTTTCTGTAACATTCACAATGTATGAAAAAATCTCCTTTTTATTCTTAAGAAAAACTTGGACGAACAAAATCCTGTTAACCCCTTGAGTGACACCGGTATTATCAGCTTCCCTTTCCTAACTGCACCGGATTATATGCATGACTGCACAGAAGCCTTTGTACAGTAGCTACACTGCACAATGGACCGAATGTGCAGCTGCCTCACAGGCCATGTTTAATAAACGGCATAGCACATCTGTCCACAGCGTTCCGGACGGAGTAGCGGGCCGTAGCTTTAGCCACTCCCCAACATTAAATTTTACGCAGAAGTCACTTTGATTGTTCAACTACACAAACATGCACACACTGTGTGATTGTGCATTGAACGTGTGGGCAGCATTGTGTTCCCCATAGGAACACATGCAAAAGGCTGGACTCAGGACATTCGCGCATGTTTGTGCTGTTAAACCATGGGAGAGTTAAGGGGTTCAAAAATAATCTTTTGAAGTAATTATCGGGTAATTGAAAGAACAATTGAGTTAGTCTTGCATACGCACTGTGGACCTCCGAACAATATAGGTCCACACGATGCGGGAAGAGGTTACGGTTTGTGGACTTGCCCAGGTCCACAATTCGTTTTTCAGTTTCCAAAAAAGAGCGCTAGAGGAAAAACGGGTTAGGGTTATATATAGAAAAGATAGAAGGGACAGCTGAGAGGCCCAGAATCAAAATTTGAGGGTAAATTTGTTTTGGGGAAGCGAGAAAAATGAAGTTTTTTAACTACACGAAGACAAAGGAATGTCCACAGTACGTATGTAAAGTAAAGCTACATGCGTTTGTATTGACCGGCAATCGTGGTCGTCGGAAAAAAGAATTGGGAGACAAACAATGGGTCCACGATTGACACAACGTCCACGATCTTTTCCCGTGTACAAATCCTATGGCGATCATCCGAAAACGTTAGAGTATAAACAAAAGAGGGAAGACGGTCGGACAATACCCCGTCCACGATTGCCGGTCAAAACATAGCTGGGTGTGTGTGTGTAATTCTCACGCGCGATTTTTTCAACCTTTTGTTTCACAACTTTTTTCAACACATGGTCAACAATCACCATAGCTACTCACCCAGTACGCAGACGCAAGAGTACGTCCCGTTGCTGTTAGGCCGGCACTGCGCGGCGTTTTGGCACGGCTGACTGACGCAGGCGGGGCCCACCAACTTGCACGTGACGCCCGTGAACCCGGACGGGCAGTCGCAGGTGAATGCCGTGCTGGTGGAGCGACACGTCGCGCCGTTATGGCACGGCTGTGAGGTGCAGGGATCGACGACTTCGCAGCGATGGCCAGTGAAACCAGGCGGACAACTAGAAAGGAAGAATATATCAAATCAGATGCGTACTTGAAACTAAAAAAACTAAATTGAAAAGGGCAGAATCTATCAAAGGTTGTGTTGTCGAGTATATGAATATAAGTCAAATCAAAACCCATCTCGAGTCACATCACAAGACGATCAAATAATACACAAAACACTTACAACAAAATTATCAAATAATCATTGAAAATTTCAGATACAAAAAAACCAAAATAGATCATCTAATTTATCATTAAAAGGTTACCCCCAAAAAACAAGTAGGCCTATACATCTTTCCTGAGTCGAAAAAGAGCACATTGCACAATTTATTTTACTTATTCCTTTTGAGCCACTCCTACCAAAATATACACAGTGCTGTGTCAAAATGCATAGACACATTGGATCAAGTAGTCGGTACTTTTTGAGACAAAAAAATTTCGGGAATATATGTGACATGGCACCACGAAATGGGTGGAATGTCGCAAAATAAAATAAATTATATTATTACATTTCTAGAAGAAGTCCTAAGCTTTCAAATGATGTATTGTGTGTTGTTGTAGCTTATTCCTAGACGCCGCTATACTCTTTTTAAATTGCTGAAGTCATGCTCCCTTGTTTTGAGAAAACAGAGTTCAAAGTCCGTGAACCGTGCCAACTATACTATCACTCGGTGCAATTCAGACGCAAAAACACACTTTAGAGTTTTAATTGAGCTATACAAGTTTGGGATATGATAAAGAAGGTTAGTTTGTATGTAAAAACGTTAACAACTCGAAACCAACCTCCCACTTGAAAAATTGACATTTCAGAAAATAACTCGATTTGGCCGTGTGCGACTTTCCGCTTATTTTCTGGTGCCAGGTCACATATGTGACCCGCTCCATCGTAATCAGGAATAAGTCGCTGAGGCCGTTTTCCGCAATCAGCCGTTGAAGTGAACGCATGGGTGAAAATCGTGACCAAGTCGATTTTCTGAACATTGATTTTCTGATGTCTTGTATGTAAAAACGATCAAAAAAGATGAAAATTAAGAGGTTTAGTGTGCGCTGTCCATATGAATCACAAACTACGGGAGATTGTTGTCCAACTAACGTGGAAACTGTTATGACAATCAGACAACAGGAAGTATGCCGTTGCTATGGTTGTTTATTGGAAAGCCTGCATTTGCGTTTACTTTTACAACTGTTTATTTCAAAGCTGTTTTTCTCGAAATGTGGATTCGGCAAATAAATATACACCTGTCATCTTCATCAGACCATAACTAGATAACCTAAACAGATACACACTTGTGATGGGTATCATTAGAAAGCTTCTGAAATTCCCTTTCTCACCATGTGCATATCTCAAAAAGTCATTTCGAGACTTATTCCTGATTACGATGGAGCAGGTCACATATTTTGTTTTCGTACCTGCATTGAAAATTTCCCCTACTCTCTTCGATGCAGTCTCCGTTAGTGCATGGGTTGGGGTCACACCCCTGGACAGACTTCGTGCAGAACGTACCGTTAAACCCACTCTTGCAATCGCAGTAAACCTGGTGGAGAAACACAATTTTATTTTACTATGGCCTCTTGTGGTCTTTATGCTAGAAGTCAAGCACAACATAAAAAAAGTTGATATAAAGTTGTATTTTTTTTATTTGCTTATAGAGAAACAAATTTTCTTAAATCTTAGCTATCATGGTCTTAAATGAGCAGGGCCAATCAGAGAAACATAATTTTAGAATAATATAGCCCACATTGTATTTATTGAATGAAACAATATGCAGTTGTAATTTCAGTATTTGACCATTAGGTAACATAATTTTATTTTGTCTTGGCCATCATGGTCCTTAATGTTCAATCAGAGTGGGAATGTACAGCATTAGGTAATAAGGGAATAAATGTGTGTTCGAGAGGTTTTAATCACTCTGTTTAATACCGCTTGGAGTCTGGGTGCTGATAATTACCCGAGCATAAATACCTTTTTGTAAAATTCAGCCAAAAAATTCCGAAAAATTCCGGAAAATTGTCGCAAGTAAATTGGTGTTTCGCCATTCTATGTGTGTCAAATGACATGTTTCCGCCTCTGTCGCTCTACACAATACATGCAATAAAGCGTATTTACTATGAACCAGACTATTACTGTCATTGGCAACCTCGTTCCCAGGGTGTCGAGCTGTACGCGCCCAACACTACCCGCTCTTACTATTGGACCCCTGGGGACGGGTATAATGCGACATCACGTTGCCAGCTGGTTTTAAACACTTCCAGCCATGTCTTTATCGTCTGTTTAATACCGGCCACGTGACGGGCTCTCGACCAATAGGAATGCCTAAACTGTCCCAGGTATTTATGAATATTGGTTAAACCTGCCTAAAAGGAAAACATGATTTTATTACAGTATGGCCAGAATGGTCTTTATATATGTAGAGTTATGGTCATGAATCAATGGTCGCTATAAAAACGAACTCACTTGTCCATTTTGGTTCCAGCAGATGCCACCGTTCTGGCATGGGTCGTTTGGGAAACACACTCCCGGAGTCAAATGACACCAAGAACCAGAGAATCCGTCAAGACAGATACAGAACAGGCCTAACGATAGAAAGCAAAACAAACGATTGAAATACAAATCCAAAAGATCCCATGCTAAAAAAAATGGTTCTGCATGACACTAAACAACTGCAACCACTGCAACTACGACAACTGACCGCGACAACTGCAACAAAAATAGTAATTCCTTTATCACTTCAATCATGGAGTGTTGTGGCCGAGCAGTTAAGAACCCGGTTTTCTGTTCCGCAGAGCGTGGGTTCGAATCTCGGTCTTGACACCTGTGTCCTTAAGCAAGGCACTGAAACCACTATTGCTTCGTCTTTCGGATGGGACGTAAAGCCGTAGGTCCCGTGTATTGTATAATCATCATTATAATGCACGTAAAAGAACCCAGTAACACTTATCGCTAAGAGAAGGGGTTTGCCCCAGTGTTTCTGGCTGTGCTCCGTACGTCACTCACTGCACATCCCAGTATAGTTGTCTACAACTGCAAAGGGATTAATCTACCAAGTACCAAATCATAAAACTGCGTCTTTCATCAAGCTTAATTTGTTGAGCAATGACGGGCTCCACGTCATTTACGATTTCGCTGGTAGTATAGGTCATTTTGAGTCGCGACGCCACATCTTACGCCACCTAAATTGACTGCGCAAGCCACGCCATAATTTGTTGCCCAAGCGAAATGTGGCGCAGCAACAAAAAACGGCACAGCTTACGCAACAAATTATGGCGCAAAAGGTATTGCGCCATTGCGTATGGTTTGTGAAATTGGCTGCAGTTGGTTTTACCCCTTTTGTGGCACCCGCTTTGAGTTCTTTGAAGTTTAACACGACCACTTGACTTTGAAACTGCAGCCACACTTTCTAAACTGCTTTTGACAGTGAAGCAGTCTTCATGCGGTCACTGATATAATACACCGCTGTCAAGAAGTAGGCAGCCACACATACAAAAATATAGTTCGGAAGGGCAGTGACTTGCTCAGTGGGGCCCTTCTGCGGTTTAGTTCCCGGTTTAAAAAGGTAGGATACACCATTTGCAGAAATCGAGAAAAAAATGAAAACCAAATTGTTAAGAAATCATCTTACTTATTTGAAAGTAAATAATGATTGTAGGTATCCAGCAAAATAATCGTGCTAGATATCCTATAATTTTTTCAGAAAAATTGAATTTTATATAACAAATATAACGATCGCCGGACGGCGAATTTGGAAAAAACAAGAATAACATAAGAACCACTGCCCGACGCCGGTTAAAAACTAACGCCGTTTTCTTGCTTTCCTCGTCAACCACGATTATAAGACTTCGAACAGGGCAGTTAAACGATATTTACTATAAAATACAATCCCCCAAATCCACCCATTCATGATAATTCTAGCAATTGCCAATGGTGTATCCTCCCTTTAAGTTACACTAGTTAAATTGGCTTATCTAATGGAAACCGCAGCAGAAAAAGAGGTAAAGTATTTTTAATGGAAGCTTCTCCTCGTGACAACTGCAACCACACCACCAACGTGACAACATTTCTGCTCCTACCGACAAAATCTTCAAAGCATTCTCCTCCGTTCCAGCAGACGTCGGGCCCACAAGTAGTGATTGCGTTCTGGCACCGATCCCCGTTAAACCCAGCCTGGCATTGGCACCGGTACGAGTCCGGTTGAACCACCTCGCACAGGCCGTCGTTAGAGCACGGACGACTGGTACATGGATTGCCCATTGGTGTCTCACATCTGAAAGAGGTTGAGGTATTAAAAGAAAATATGATACTCTAACTTTAACATGTTATAAATACTAGTACTTCGACAAGAGTTTGACATTTGAGTAACTGTTTTATCTTTTTGTAGGTCTGTTTGACATTTTCACTAACAAAGAATTGCTGTTTAACCAGTTCGCGCCGGATGACGTATATAAACGCAAAGTTTTCCCCAGATTTAAAACGGATGACGCATAAACACGCCATGAGCAAGGCCGGAATAGTCTGTCAGCAGCGAGCAAGGCCAGAAATGCGTGGGTGTGCTTCCCGGTACTGGCGGCCTGAACCTGCCTCGGATCGTGTTCGGTTAAAAATAATCCTGCGCGTCGGCTGGATGATGTTAAAATAATCCCGGCGCGAACTGGTTAATTATTAATAACTCAATTCTCCTATACACTTTGTACTATATACGTATACGTATCATTTTTGATTTTGCATTTTATAAGGAATAATGCTCTCCCCATGTCCTTATAGGTTACCTGACAGCATAAAATGTGCGCAAAGTCAACTATGGCTTTCCAAGTTACAAGTAGAAATCAATTTTCATTGAAAAGTCAATTTTGGAATTTTGACACACAAAAAATACAAATAACCTAAGAATAACTGCTTGACGCCGGTTGAAAACAAACGCTGTTTTTCGTGCTTTTCTCGGCATTCACGATTGTAAAACTTCGGACAGGTTAGTTAAACGATATTTATTATAAAATACAACCCCCCAAACCCACTTATTCATGATAATTCAAGCAATTACCAATGGTATATGCACAGATCAAACACTTTAAACTTCATTTTCACAAAAGATGTGACCAAGACTCTGATAACTCTAAAAGGTTGTATCGGGGACTAGGAATGAAATTACCACAACACAAACTGTATCTAATTATAAAACTCACCTGTCACCGACGAAATCAGCTGGGCACTGGCATGTATAGCCAACCACACCATTCGTACAGTTTCCGTCATTCAAACAAGGGTTGCTACTGCAGGATAAGGGCGGGGTGTCAGTGGATTCACAGTTCACTCCGCCAAATCCATTGTTACATTGGCATGTATAACCACTGCCCGTTTCCACACACCGACCGTTAGTGCAAGGGTTACTGTCGCAGGCCGTTGGCGGGGGGATTTCGCAGTTCACTCCGGCGTAGCCGTCGACGCACCGGCAGGTATACGCGTTCGTCGCGTCTTCGCAAACACCGTTGTTAAAGCACGGGCTGCTGACGCACGGCGAAGGCGGAGGGATTTCGCAGTTGACCCCGGTGTAGCTGTTAACGCATCGGCAGGTGTACGCGTCCGCTGTGTCTTCGCAAACACCGTTGTTAAAGCACGGGCTGCTGACGCACGGTGAAGGCGGCGGGATATCGCAGTTCACGCCTCGGTAGCCGTCCGTGCACTGACAGACGTAGGCACCGTTCAGTTCCGCACACTGACCGTTGAGGCACGGGTTGCTTGCGCAAGGGGTCGGCGGCGGTATCCCACAGTTTACGCCCGTGTGGCCGGCATCGCAAACACACTGGTAGCCGTTTACCCGGTTTTCGCACCGTCCATTCACGCATGGGTTACTAGTGCACGGTAGCGGAGGTGCGATTCCGCAATCCGCACCGGTGTAACCATTGATACAGTCGCAGGTATAACCGCTTCCCGCCTCCACACACTGGCCGTTGTTAAGACAGGGGTTGTTGACGCAGGGCGCAGGTGGGGGAATGTCGCAATTCACACCCCTGTAGCCATCAACACATTGACAGCTGTACGCGTTACTGGCCTCCGTACACTGCCCTCTCAGGCACGGATTGCTGGCACACGGCGACGGTGGCGGGGTTTCGCAGTTGACGCCGGTGTAGCCCGCATCACAGACACAGCGGTACGCATCTGGCAGGTTAAAGCACTGGCCCTGCCGACACGGGTTACTGGTGCACCGCTCGATGTGCGATTCGCAGGTCTGACCTAGTTTGGTGCATGGAAAAATATAAAATGACTCAAGGCTAAACGTTAAAAGTTACCGCAAAAATAAATTCTAACATGCAGAGATAACATGCAACACACATGCATTAAAAAGGGTGCTCATGCGACACAAGCCTTAAGCTAAGACTTGCACAAATTACTTCTTGTTGGTTTTGATTTAAAACAAAATGTACACACAAATTTGTACATCGTTCATTTCACGATTAACAAATCGCATCAAGTTTTAACATACCCTTTTATGCTTATTTCCCGCAAATGGACAATCCCTTTTTTATGAGAAATACATTCATAGAAAAAAAGAAATAATCATCATGGGTTTAACAAGAAAATTTAGCCTGCATGTACATGACAGAGTAGTTAAAAACAAAGAAGAGTTTTCTAAGCACAGGAGTTTTATAAGAATAGATGAGACCGGGGCCAATTTTATGAAGCTGCTAAGCACACAAATTTGATTATCACAAAAAAAGTCTTGCTCAGTAAAACCAGGAAACCAGCCAAAACACCATGTGCTTTTTATGCTAAGCAAAAACCAGCTGAATACCAGTCACAAACAATATTCATCACCTGAAGATTTGGTCTGTAACCCTTTTATGGCCAGCAAAAATTGTTTTATGCTAAGCAATTGTTTTGTGTTTAGCAGTTCTGGGGCCCAATTTCTTGGCTCTGATTACTGTAAGCGAAAATGAAATCCTAATAGTAAGCACATTTTGTGGGTTACTGAGGAATTGGCACTTTCGGAAGTGCCGTGGCCTAGTTGTCTGGAGCATTGAATTCTGTAGGTAATTCTGCAGGTTGGGGGTTCGAGCTAGGCTAGGACAGAACACTTCTGGGCTATGACACTTCTACACATATGCATTAATAATGTCTAGCTGCGGACTAGTTACCCATCCCAACCCTATTTGTGACCGGCTCTACAAAAAGGTGTATTATGTCGCAAAAAAAGAAATTGAGTTATATACATGGTAAGAAAGCCCACAACGTAAGCCTTTGGTATTTGGTATATAATATAGCTCCATAGCCCCTCCTATTCTAGAGATATGACGTGTTTGCACAGTGATTACTTCATTGGAGTTCAAATTACAAAACTGAGAAAACAGGCTTTGAAATAGCTGGTTCTGTTGTAGAACAACAGAACGATACCCACAAAACGGTAGTTTCTTCCACTTTAATCATCAAAATCTACATTTCTTTGAATGAAACCTGAAACTGTAGGTACTAAAGATATCATTCATGACAAAAAATTAAAATCACATTTTGATGAAATGTTTACCCTCTCAACTTTGAGTAGGCCATTACATGATAATGCACAGCGCGACTTAATACATGTACACCTTTTCATAGAGCCGGTCACAATTATGCTGTGAAGAGATCAAAATATATTGTTTCAGTGCGAGGGGCTGGTTCTTCCACACTTTCCTCTAGAAGCCCACACCTCGAGTGGCCTTTTGGCCTTGTGATGTGTGATTTTTGCATTAAACAAAAAAATGTTCGTGAATGGTATTCGGCTGATTAATAAAAAAATTCTGAGCAGGATTTTAAGCCCATTTGTATCAACTTTATGAAATTAAGCCCGGGGCAGAAAGCATAACAACAGCACACACACACACACCTGTAAAACCTGCATCACAGACACACATGAAAGCATCAGCTTGGTTCATGCATTGGCTATTACTGGAGCAAGGATTGGAACTGCAAGGTGGCAGCGGTGGGATTGTCGTCTCACAGTCCTGGCCGGTAAAATTATCGTCACATGCACACGCGTACGAGTCTCCGGCATTTACGCACCGGCCGTTAGAGCAGGGGCTGGAATCGCAGGGCTGGGGAGGGGGAACCGTGCTTTCGCAGTTCTGGCCGATGTAATTATCGTCGCAGATGCAAAGATAGGTGTTGGCGTTATCAAAGCATCGGCCGGCGACACAAGGATTTGAGTCGCACGGGAGAAGCGGCAGGATGGGGCTCTCGCAATTCCGGCCGGTGAAACCGTTGTCGCAGATGCAGAGATAAGCGTCCGCGTCATCCAAACATCGGCCGTTAATGCAAGGATTAGAGTCACAGGGTCGTGGGGGTGGAACAGTGCTCTCGCAGTTCCGGCCGGTGAAGTCGACATCGCAGACACAAGTGTACGAATTAACGTCGTTGACGCACAGGCCGTTAAAGCAAGGGCTTGAGTCGCACGGTAGAGACGGCGGCGGGACGGTACTCTCGCAGTTTTGGCCGGTGAAATTTGGGTCACAAATACAAGTGTACGAATCGCCGTTGTTCATGCACCGTCCAGAAACACAAGGGTTTGTGTCACAGGGTAGGGGCGGTGGAATAGTGCTTTCACAGTTTTGGCCGGTGAAATTCTCATCGCAGACACACGTGTACGAATCGCCGTTATTCATGCACCGTCCGGAAACACAAGGGTTTGTGTCACAGGGTAGGGGCGGTGGAATAGTGCTTTCACAGTTTTGGCCGGTGAAATTCTCATCGCAGACACACGTGTACGAATCGCCGTTGTTCATGCACCGTCCAGAAACACAAGGGTTTGTGTCACAGGGTAGGGGCGGTGGGATGGTACTCTCACAATTTTGGCCGGTAAAATTTTGGCCGCACATGCAAGTGAACAAATTGCCACTGTTCACGCACTGGCCATTAACGCAAGGGTTCGAGTCACACGGTAGTGGCGGTGGGATCGTACTCTCGCAGTTTTGGCCGGTAAAGTTCTGGTCGCAGCGGCAGATGAACGAATCTCCATTATTTAAGCACTGGCCATTAACGCAAGGGTTTGAGTCACACGGTAGTGGTGGTGGGATCGTACTCTCGCAGTTTTGGCCGGTGAAGTTCTGGTCACAACGACAGATGTACGAATCTCCACTATTCAAACACTGACCACTAAAACAAGGATTTGAATCGCAAGGTTGGGAAGGCGGTACGGTGGTCTCACAATTCTGGCCAGTGAAGTCATCTTCACAGATGCAGATGTACGAATCGCCCTCATCTAAACACTGGCCAGTAAAACAGGGATTCAAGTCGCACGGCAGTGGTGGTGGGATAGTGCTCTCGCAGTTCTGGCCGGTAAACTGTTGGCCGCAAGTGCAAGTGAACGAATCGCCACTGTTAGCGCACTGGCCGTTAACACAAGGATTGGAGTCGCATGGTAGGGTCGGCGGGATAGTGCTTTCGCAGTTTTGGCCGGTAAAGTTTTCACCACAGATACAAGAATACGAGTCACCATTGTTTACACACTGACTAGAAATACAAGGGTTGGAGATGCAGGGTAAAGGCGGGGGAATAGTGGTTTCACAATTCAGGCCGGTAAAGTTGCCATCACAAATACAAGTGTAGGAATCGACTGAGTTCACGCACTGGCCGTTAGCACAAGGATTTTGGTCGCAAGGCAAGGGTGGTGGAACTGTACTTTCGCAGTTTTGGCCGATAAAACCTTCATCGCAAATGCACACATACGAATCGGTACTGTCAAAACATCGACCGTTCACGCAGGGGTTGGACGCGCAGGGTAAAGGCGGGGGGACGGTACTTTCGCAATTTTGGCCGGTGAAGTTTTCCTCGCAAACGCAAGTGTACGAATCGCCGTTATTGACGCATCGGCCAGAAACGCAGGGGTTGGATTTGCAGGGAAGCGGGGGCGGGATGGTGCTTTCGCAGTTTTGGCCGGTAAAGTTTTCATCGCAGTCGCACGAAAAAGAGTCCCCAACATTGACACAGTGGCCGTTCAAGCAAGGATTCAAATCGCAGGGTAAGGGCGGGGGAATCGTGCTTTCGCAATTTCGGCCAGTGACACCGGCGCCACAAATACAAACGTACGTATCGCCCACGTTTGTGCACTGGTCGCTGAAGCACGGATTGGAATCGCAAGGCAAGGGCGGCGGGATAGTGCTATGGCAGTTTTGGCCAGTGAAACTACCACTACAGACACAAGAGTAAGAATCGGCCACGTTCATGCATTGGCCGTTATTTGAGCAAGGGTTAGAGTCACAAGGCAGCGGCGGTGGGACAGTGCTCTCACAACTCTGACCTGTAAAGCCGTCGCTGCAGATGCAGATGAACGTGTCGCCCGCGTTCTGACACTCCCCGTTCAGGCACGGATTTGCGTCACACGGCAACGGAGGCGGTACCGTGCTCTCACAGAACCGGCCGGTGATTCCCGGCGGGCAGTCGCAGGTGTAAGTGTTGCCGACGTTGATGCACGTTCCGCTAATGCAGGGCTGGATGTCGCACGGCAAGACCTGCCGCTCGCAGTTGACGCCAGTGAAGCCGTCGGGGCAGGTGCATGCGTAGGAATTAACTTGATTCCGGCAGGTGCCATCGTTGAGACACGGAGAGCTGTCGCAAGGAAACACTTCAGTCTCGCATCGATCCCCAACATAATTGGACATGCAGAGGCACTCGTACGAGACATCGTTTTGGACGCGGCACAAACCCCCATTCATGCAGGGGCTGCTGTCGCACGGAGTGATCCGCGTCTCGCAGTTGACCCCGGCGTACATCGGTCCGCAATCGCAGGTGTACCTGTCGCCGGCGTGCGAACACTGCCCTCCGTTGATGCACGGTTGAATGTCGCAGGGCGTGATCCTGACATTGCAGTTCAACCCGGTCCAGCCGGGGTCGCACAGACACTGGTAACCCGCACCGATGATCTGACAGGCACCGTTGACACAGGGATCCGGCGTGCAGGGGATGTCGTTCTCGCAATGGACACCAGTGAAACCGGTCTGGCAGACGCAGCGAAAACCTTGCAGCAGGTCAATGCACTGGCCGTTGTTCGCACACGGGGGGTCGTTGGACTCGATACAGGCGTCAATTTCAATCTCGCACATGTCGCCGCTGAAACCATCCACGCAGAAACACTGGCGTTGCCCCGGAAACAAGACTGGGCAATTGGGCACGCCAATTTGGCAACAGTAGCTGCTGTGTTTGCAGGGGTTGGGACTGCATACATCAACGTACTGCAAAAAAAAGAAAAAAAGAGATGCAGTCTCAATCAATTGCCATTCCATTAATAATGTCTTTTTAAACCATTGCTATGAGGTCACTCTATTGTTAAAAGGTGCTAAGCACAAAAACAGGAATACCAGCCAAAACTCAATGTGTATTTCACGCTAAGCGCATTCACTCACCTCATTACATGTGTCACCAGCATATCCAAATACACACTCACATGTGAAACTGTTAACACCATCAAAACAGGTTCCTGCAAAACAAAATTATTAAAAAAGAAAAGGCAGACTTTGAAAGTCAGAGAATGTCAACATAAGGGATTCTTGAGAAGAAAAAAAAGAGATAATTGAGAAAAATGCAAATACATAATACAGTGGACAGGATAAATGGTTTGGAGTTTTAAAACCTCTTTCTTAAAGTAAAATGGAAAGACCCAAACCAATGTTTCAAACTAGGGTGGGTCAAAACACAAAGTGATCTAACAAGAAAAAATAGTTAACAAAAATTGCTTGCCCCATTTAAAAAAAATAACATAGGGACAAAGTACATACTATTGACCAATTATCTGTGAAAAGTTCACGTAATTTGCCTACTTTGTTAACAAGTTATGTCCATTTGAATGAAAACATCACAAAATTCAGCTGCCACAAGGATTATGTACCATTTAAATACAATGGAACAGGAGTGTTCTTTTTCCCTGCCTTCACAAATGAATGATTTTGCACAGCAAAACAGAAACATTTACCCTCATTCTTTCCGAAGGATAAATTCCCTCATATTCATATTAACACAAAATCCGTTTCATTCTTGAGAGAAAATTGGTAAAAAATCTCATTTGTATCTGAATCCCTGTATGTTATCTTTGGTTCTCACTTGGCCCAAAAAGCTCCATGGGCCTCCGTAAAAATGTATTCCAGTTTCAGCAAAATATGCCATAACTTCTCATAGCGTAGACCTATTTCAGTCATTTTGTTTCCCTCCAAATTAGTGGAAGAACATGCTCGTTTAATAATTGCTTTGTTGGTGTATCAAATGTAATTTTTCAGAAAAAAAAATAATACAGGTGACATTCTTTCTGAAAAGCTAACACACAAAAAAATACAAAAAAATAGACAGGAAAAGCACAGAAACACTCCCATGAACGTAAGTTGCTCATTTTGTTCGGCCACTTTATATAATTTCAAGTTTCAATCAGGTATCCTGATTACTCCAACCTATAAAATTGTCCGTCACTGAAATAAACCATACCTTGGCCTCCGCAAGGGTTCCCAATGCACTCGTCGACGTTAGTCTCGCACATCTCCCCAGCGAAACCGTCCAGACAGATACAGACGGGGTTCCCGGTCCCGCCGCCCGCTGGCTCATTGCACACCGCGCCGTTCAGGCACGGGTTGACCTGGCAGCGCGACTGCATCTCGCACAGATGGCCGGCCCAGTTGGTGGTACAGCGGCATGCGAAGCCGCCAACCGCGTCGGTACAGACGCCATTATTTAGGCAGGGATTAGACAGGCATTCGTTAATGTCAAGCTGACAGTTGCTGCCTGGAATAAAAAAAAATACAAACACTTTTAGAGACATCCAGTCAGGTTTTGCCATAACGACCGAGAATCCCCTATTGTGTTTCCCTTTGTTCCTGTACTGTAACAAACCCCATAGACTTATCGTACACTTTAACGACAGAGGACAAAATTAAACAAAAGACCAAAACGCCCGAGGACTGAAATGATCAATTGTTCGCCTTTTGTGCTTCTGTCTTCGAGGGGTTATAGGTAGTACATGGACGCACTGTACATACCTTGGTACCCGCTACCACACAGGCACTGGTACCCGTTCACGACATCCACGCAGGTCCCGTTATGCTGGCACGGCGAGCTCGCGCACTCAATCACCTCCTGCTCGCACAGATAGCCGACGAACCCCAGCGAGCAGGTGCAGATCAACAGGCCGTCGCCGGTGTTGCGACAGAAGCCGCCGCTCTTGCAGGGGTTGGAAGAGCAGACGTCCAGGAAGATGTCGCAGGTCGGGCCGGCGTAGTTGGAAGGGCAGGCGCACCGGTAACCCGCTATCAGGTCCTGGCATTGACCTGATTAGATTAGAAAAAACCACAGGGGACCCAGCTCAGGATATGACTTCAACCATTTGTCCATGTTTCGATTGCATCACTTTGGAAAGCCAGTTCGGTCTTCCAACTGCGCATATTTGCACATCAAGATTTACCATTTTTTTCTTTTTGGAAAAATATTTCATGCGTGTAAAAGCATAGCGGGTAACGGCAAATTTAAAGGCGTCGTAACTTTTTTCAAAAAAACCCAACCCAACGATTAGACAGCAAAGTGTTTTCAGGTGTCTTGTGTGTCCAAACTTTTGTTCAAACAAATATTTCCATCGTCTCTTCGACTGCATGAAAAATTGAAACAGCATGCAGATTTGGTTAACAGGTCCCCATAGCCTTGTGTGCATTTATCTGCCACGTTCCCCCCCCCCCCCCCCCTCCCTCACACTGTTTCCATTAAAAACTTGACACACCCAAACTTTAAAACTGAAAAAGTTTTTGAAAAAAGAAGCGAATCATTACACCATTGCTGCGTGGATTGCAACTTTATAGTTCACCTTTTGATACTTAGCAAAACTCTGATGCTAAGCAAATTCAAAATTTGAAGGTAAATATTTATAGTTGGAAAATCTTTAAAGCAAATCCCTAATTCTTCATCGCTATGAGAATTGCTAATAAACTCATCAATCTGAAACTTCCAGTTCACCAATTCCTGCTTAGCAAAAAGCTAAGCAACTTTCAAGTAAATTTTAAACTAATCAATAAGTACCTCCATTCCTGCAGGGATTACTAACGCATTCGTCGATCGGAATTTCACAGTTGACTCCTGCATACCCCGCCTGACAGTCGCACTGGTACCTTGCAACGAGATCAACGCACATTCCGCCGTTCATGCACGGCCGGCTGACACACTCCTGGATCTCCGTCTGGCAACGGTCGCCTTGGTAACCGTCCGGGCACGCGCAGTCGTACCCGTTGACGAGATCCGTGCACGTGCCGGACTGCAGGCACGGATCGCTCGTACACTCGTCAGTGTTCTCTTGACACAACGGGCCGCTGAAACCCGGTAGGCACCGGCAGGCGAAGGCGTTCGCGCCATCAGCGCACGTGGCACCGTTTTGGCACGGGTCCGACTCGCATTCGTCAGTGTTGGTGTCGCACAGAATCCCCTCGAAGCCCAAGTTGCATTCGCAGATGAAACCTCCGAACAAATCGCTACACGCTGCACCGTTCTGGCAAGGGTTGTTGGCACACTCGTTAATATTATTCTAAAAAAATAATAATAATAAAAATAATAAAACGCCCAAATGGGTACTTTGGGAGACAATCCCATAGAGTCGTGCACAATCTTTATTGTAACCTAACCCGTTTTTACCTGTCCAGAGCTTTTTCCACGAAATTTCATATTTATGCTATTTAGACCCAAATCTGTCTTCTCCGAGCAAAAATAACTCCCAAATATCGTTTTGTGGGGTAGCTAGACACTTAGGGAGACACTGAAATGTCTCCCTAAGTGCCACTGTCTCCCAAGTGAATCAAAACTATCGCTAATTTGTCTCCCAAAGTGCCCATTAAGTAAAATATAAAAATTAAAAAATGTTATTTTATTTAATAACAACATTTTACCAAAGTATACATACTTTGTACAATAGTTCCTGGAAGTATATTCCTATGCAACACTCAGTGTCATGATGGGAAAACTTTCATATTATTTTACGGGGTTCACCAACCTTAAGGCCAAGGGCCACTTAAGATGGTGACTACAGAAAAGAAACAAACAAGTTAACGCGAGAAAATAACTTTGTTAACATTTCAACGACTGTGATAGTAGAATGGGTGATCTTTACAGAATGGGTTACATTGAGGCAGATTGATAAATGATCCTTAATGCTACGACAAATGAAATTGACCGAGGCGGCACTTCAACCAGTGACCTCCGGATTCCTGTTTCATTAATCTACCATTTGAACTATCCAGCCCTGTGTTGGCGGTTCCCTAAATTAGACAATATCTTTGTTTGGGGACGAGCGAACAACTCACCTGGCAAAACAGCCCTTCAAATCCCTCAGCGCACTCGCACGTGTAGCTATTGACACCGTCGACGCAGATGGCTCCGTGCTGACACAGATTCTTCACGCAGTCGTTGACGTTGATTTCGCAGTTGTCACCGTCGAACCCGATGGGGCAAACGCAGTCGTAGCCCCCGACGCGGTCCTGACACGCGGCGCCGTTGCGGCAAGGGTTGCTGGCGCACTCGAAGAGCTCCGAGTCGCACCGGGTACCGGTGAAACCGGCGGCACAGACACAGGTGTAGCCGTTACTGCCGTCGACGCAGGTCGCGCCGTTTGCGCAGGGATCGCCGACGCATTCGTCAATGTTTACCTGACACTGTAAGCCTGGCATGCACGGACAAAGGAAAATAAAGAATAAATTCTGTATGAGACTAGCTGCAGAAATAATTACGATAAGTCTGAAATCAAGTCTTGGGATTTTTTATCATTAACAAATTGGTCTCCTTCAGAGTATTTTCTTGTTGTCAAGTCCTGTTCAGAAGTCTAAATAAGACTTGAGAAACAAGGTAATGTGGTCAAAGCACTTCAGGTAAAAATTAGTAGAAATGATGATATTTTGGGAACAAAAAGGTGTGATTTGTGTATCGACACACTCATATTTGTATTCACTGGTATCTAGGCTTGAACTATATTATACATAGTAGCCCACCAAAAAACGGACAAGCTTACCAAAGTCAAAGTACTTTTTTTATACCAATGGATGAAGAATCCTTCTAGAAGAAAAATGATACTAAAGAAATCCCGATTTGGTCCAGTAGTTTTAGCTCTGAACCCCATCCTGGCAGCATGTCTCTTCCAGAAAGACTACCCATCCATTATACTAATTTGGTCGCAGTGCGGCAGAAGCACGCTATTGCTGCGTTTCAATCACGTCGTGTTTATCGTGTTCACTGTGAATTTGTCCATGTTTACGAGTAGGTTGCATTCCAAACGCTACTCACCAAGACGCACACGCACAGTCGAGTTAGTTGTGCGGTAAGGACATTAACCCTGCACTAGAACTTGTACGTGAACCAACACGCAAGCGCGAGTATTCCATTCGGTTATGAAGTCGTGAACATGGAAAAAAAATCCACTTCGAGTTCACCACTGGTGAACACGAGTTACCAGGCGATTAGAACGCTATTATACGACTCGTGAACTCGTGTTAATTTTTATTTGGTCCACCCTTTGCACTGCAACCAATACAAGTAGGTATGTCAGCCAATGAAAGTAGTTACCAAAAACGAACACTGATAAACGATGAGAGTCGATCAACACAATTAGAAATGACAGCCTTTCCACCAACCTTGAAATCCTGACGCACATATGCATGTAAACCTCTGCAGACCGTCGGAGCACGTGCCCCCGTTCTGGCACGGGTTGGACTCGCACTGGTCCCCGTCCAATTCACAGTTTGTGCCAAACCACGCCAGGGGGCAGATGCATCGGAATGCCCCGGGAAGGTTTTCACAGGTGCCTAGAGAAAAAAAGAAAGGCGGAGCATAGCCTAATGATTGGGGTTTTGTGAGTTGTGATCAGAGGGTGAGGGGTTCGAATCCAGCTGCTGGCCATATGTGAGGTGTTCTGGCAAAACAAGACGGAACTGGGCACAGGTTGTAGTGGAGAAAAATGCAAACAAAAATGAATGGGTGTAATTTTTTAAGCAATATTTAGATTTATTCATATTTTGTAAATCTTTGATATGCCTACTACCCATATTTAAAAAAAAAAAAAAAAAAATTGTAATAAAACTATTTTTAAGGATAACAAATTGGCATCTTTCATTTTAATGGCTTGGCATTTTATATTAAAAAAAATCACGATCGCCGATTGCAATCACGAAAAAAACAAGAATAACATAAGAACCACTGCCGACGCCGCTGGAAAACGAACGCTTTTTTTTGTTGCTTTTCTCGGCATCCATGATTGTAAAATTTCGGAAAGGTCAGTTAAACGATATTTGCTATAAAATACAACCACCCAAGCCCACCCTGAGAATTCATGCAATTACCAGTGGTGTATCCTACCTTTATCTATAGAGAAAGAGTTAAGAAAATCAAAACAAATCTGGAGAGTGTGACAAAACAAAAATAGGCTTAGACAAAGTATTAATCAATTTCAAGTGCAACATACCCTCGTTCAGGCAAGGAGTGCTGACACATTGATCAATGATGTCCGTTTCACAGTTGGTTCCACTGAATTCTGCTGTACATTCACATCTGTCGGGTAGAAAAAAAGTGGGGTAAACTATACCTGAATTTTTGCGGTCAGACATCCGGAAAACCTCATTTGTGACCCGCTCCATCGAAATCAGGAATAAGTCGCAAAATGACTTTTGGAGATATGCACATGGTGAGAAGGGAATTTTATAAGCTTTCTAATGATACCCATCACAAGTGTGTATCTGATTAGGTTAACGAGTTATGGTCTGATGAAGATGACAGGTGTATATTTATTTGCCGAATCCACATTCCGAGAAAAACAGCTTTGAAATAAACAAAATTGACCAAAATCATACGGACAGCGCACACAAATCCTCTTCATTTTCATCTTTATTGATCGTTTTTACATACAAGACATTAATGACAATAATCTGTGATAACTACACTTTCTAAAAATACAATGTTCAGAAAATCGACTTGGTCACGATTTTCACCCATGCGTTCACTTCAACGGCCGATTGTGTAAAATGGCCTCAGCGACTTATTCCTGATTACGATGGAGCGGGTCACATTTTATCTTTCCATCATTTAAGCACTTTAGCGCGAAGTGAAGAATTTGAGGTTTAACCAGTTCGCGCCGGAGGACGTATATACACACAAAATATTCCCCCAGATTCAAAACAGATGACGCATAAACATGTCACGAGCAACACCAGAAATGTCTGTCATGCAGCGAGCTAGGCTGGAAAAGCGTGGGTGTGCTTCCCGGTACTATCGGCCTGAACCCGCCTCGGTTCGAGTATCGTTAAAAATAGTCCCGCGCCTCGGCTCGGTGATGTTATAAAAATCCCGGCGCGAACTGGTTAATGCATGTTGCCATCGATGGCTCGCCCCTTGTGTGGTCATGTCGACCTTGAGATTATTGCCCTTCTATAAGCCTATTGGCTTGGGGTAAATTTAGGTAAATACAAAACAAAATGTACCCTATAGAGCTCTCCTATAGAACATTTGTGACCTGTCATCACAAAATGAGCGTAAAGTCGCACGGAGTGATTTCCCAGTACGGCCAGTCAATGTCAAAATTTAAAGGGGGGGTCGATTTTGAGATTATATGGTTTTTTTAAAGACAAAATCCCCAACAATCAATTCCCAATTTTTCAGGACGATCAGATAAAAACAAAATTAGTTTTTGAGACAATTTTGACTATGCCTTTCTATGCCTTTCACACAATTTCTCGCAAGAAATGCCCGTTTTCTCATAATCTCTGTATTAAGACTCCAGACTAAAAAAGAAAAATTAAAAAAATATTGCGTATCAAACCTCCAAGTGTTTTATACCATTGGAAAGCTCTGTTTCCACAGAATTGAGAAATACCCATATCTCAATTTTAGATTTTGCCGACTTTACGCTCATTTTGTGATGACAGGTCACATTTTATTCAACATAGGTACGTCTTCCCTTAGCCTACTTGTATACTAACTGACCTGTAATCTTTGACTAGGTCTACACACGTGGCTGCGTTCATACAAGGCTCTGGCACGCACTGGTCACCGTCTATCTCGCAGTGAACACCGTCAAAACCGTCTGGACAGTCACAGCGGTAGGCATTCAACAGGTCAACGCAGATACCTGGGTTGCATAGCAGACAGCATTTAGCGTTACAGTCGGGCAGAATGGTGCACAATATGTGACCCACCACGCCAAAACCAGGCGGAAGTTGGCAAATGCCATTTTGAGATACGGCATTGTACACAAAAAATGTTTGTTTGGTTTTTTTGGTTTTTTTTGGTTTTTTCATAAATCGTTAGTTAAAACTCTAATTTATAGGCTGTTCATGTTTAAACCTTTTTTTTAATTCCCGAAAGTGATAATATTGTCCTGATTTTTCTCAATAATATATGATAATGATGAACGACTTTAGTGCTCGTTTTCTCAAAAGCATCCCTTGACACTTCCTAACTTCAAAAAGATGTAACTATAACAGTATACCACCTATTTGAGTCCACTATAACTTATAATATCCAATGGTATAAAAATCTCTCATATGAACAATTTCGACTTCAGCCTGGTTTTGGGGTGGTGGGTCACATATGATAAAATTGTTCACGTGATGATAAAAACATGAAATTCGGCACACAGTCCAAGTATGTCATGAGAAACATATTTGGCTTTTATAGGGCCATCGCAGAGTTGACCTTTGAAAAAACCTAGGTAGAATAACAAGCAACAGCAGCCATTTTGAAAAATTGCTTGTTATTCTACCTATATTTCTTTTAAAGGACGAATCTGCGATGGCCCTGTAGCCTAATATCTTTCTTATGACATACTCTGACTGTTCGCCAATTTCCATGCTTTTATTATTTGATTTAAACATTTTGTTAAGCAATCTATCTGACTAGTACGAGCTAATTGACCAATCGAAGAAGCAAATTTGGCTCATGAATATGCATGCAAGTCAATTCACACTTCACGCGAATGCAAATTTGAAGCAAATTTAAAGTAAAAAAACCACATTCACTGTGAAATTCACCAGAGTTAAACTTTTTGTGAATTCGTGGCATGAAAATTTACTATGACACTAGGAAAGGGCAAGATGTGATTTTGCATTTGATGCGGATACAGGCATTAGTTAGTAAAGGTGATTTTAACAAAACAAGTTCAAAATCACATCCAAATGATTCAAATTCACATCCTCTTCCAAATTTACACCCTGGATTAAGTCGTTAAAATGTTTATGACTTATTTCAAGATGTGAATTTGCAAAGGAATGTGAAGCATTTGCAAATCTTTTGTT
Source organism: Crossaster papposus (assembly GCA_037893245.1). Taxonomy (NCBI): domain Eukaryota; kingdom Metazoa; phylum Echinodermata; class Asteroidea; order Velatida; family Solasteridae; genus Crossaster; species Crossaster papposus. Next base: position 719,600 of record JBAIAA010000690.1, read on the forward strand.
GAAATCACATCCTGCTAATGACCGTGTCTGGTTTTTTTATGAAGTCCCAAATTCCCCAAACTTACCTCCATTCAAACAAGGACTGCTCGCACAATCGTTCACGTTGATCTCGCACCGGTCCCCTGCATACCCAACCAGGCAGTCGCACCGGTAATCGGCCAGCAGGTCCGTGCACGTTCCCTGGTTCAAGCACGGCGCAGAGCCGCACTCGTCAATCTCCATGTCGCACAGGGCGCCGGTGAAGCCCGAGGGGCAGACGCAGGTGTACGTGTTGATACCGTCCATACAGGTGGCGCCGTTAGTGCACACCACGCCAACGCAATCATCGATGTTTACTTCGCACTGCAGCCCTGGTATAATTTAATTCCCAAAAAATATATTACTAATTGTCCAGGCCCACGAGCTAATTTTAAACGTACTTGTTTAAAACTGGCCGGCCACAATTTGTATTCCCTTAACCTACTTCGTGTCAAATGCCAAGTTTACACGCAGTTGTTTTGGGATTCAAAACGGATGACAGATGTCATATGCTGCGTTCCAATCGCGTCGTGTTTATTGTGTTCACGAGTTCACGAGTCGTATAATGGGGTTCTAATCGCCTGGTAACTCGTGTTCACCAGTGGTGAACTCGAGGTGGATTTCTTTTCTCCATGTTCACGACTTCATAACGAATGAAATACTCGCGCATGCGTGTTGGTTCACGTACGAGTTATCGCACGAAAATGTCCTTACCACACAACTAAACTTGACTAGTGCGCGTGCGTCTTGGTGAGTAGCGTTTGAAATGCAACCTACTCGTGAATATCGAGAAATTCACGGTGAACCCGATAAATACGACGCGATTGGAACGCAGCAATAAGCAAGGCCAAAAAATATCCGTCAGCGATCGGCTCACGGCGAGCGAGGCTGCCAATATCAGGGTGTGCTACCCACAGATGCCAACCTGAACTGGCCAACCAAATCTGAAGACAACTTGTGCCTCACTAAAACACAACTCTGCCAATTAATTATCTCACCTGTGAATCCCGGCTGGCAGGTGCAACGGTAACCGTCCAGCAGGTCCGTACAGAAAGCCTCGTTCATGCACGGGTCGCTGGCGCATTCGTCAATCTCGGCCTCGCAGTTTGTCCCGCTGTAGCCAGCCGCGCAGATGCACTCATATCCGTCGACGCCGTCTTGGCATGCGGCTCCGTTCTCGCAGGGACTGGACCCACACTCGTCTACGTTTGTCTCGCAGTTGTCCCCTAGTATAAACAAGACGCTCAAAACCGTCAACAGAATATCTGGCAAAACTTTTAATGGATCGTAAGTTCTCAAGTCCAGCAAAATTTATCTAGCACCACTTAAACCCTATTAGAGTCGTAGAGGCATTCATTTTGGGTACAAGACACGGTACTGCAAATTACTACTCAATTCTCAGAGGCCAGTGTAGTTAGAGTACTGCATACTGCAGTTTACTTAAGTAGTATTTTGTAGTATTTTGTAGCATTTTGTAGTATTTTGTAGTATTTTGTAGTATTTTGTAGTATTAGGTGATGTTAGGGTTAAAGGATCACAGAAATAGAAAATAAAAAGTACTTATATGATATAAAACATAGGTTACAGTATTAATACACCCAATAAAAAAAAATTGTGTGTGATTTTAGGGTTATTTGAGCCATTACAAATTTCAAATTTCTCTTTGATCGCCCCGCCCAGAAAAATTCCTCCTTTGACAGAATGCCTGGATGTCGAAGTCGTGACGTCACGTAAAGAATAGCTTTCTTCGCGATTGATTGCAATCGCGTGGTTACGTATGTACGCACGCGATCGCGATCAATCGCGAAGAAAGCTATTCTTTACGTGACGTCACGACTTCGACAGGAGGAATTTTTCTGGGCGGGGCGATCGAAGAGAAATTTGAAATTTGTAATGGCTCAAATAACCCTAAAATCACACACAATTTTTTTTATTGGGTGTATTGATACTGTAACCTATGTTTTATATCATATAAGTACTTTTTATTTTTCTATTTCTGTAATCCTTTAAGGATGCTTAATGCACAGGCTTATATCGGTACCGGTACTTGGGTGCACACATTATGTGAAACAGAAATAATGACATTTCAGTGAAAAAACAAGAAATGAGTGCAAAAACTAAAAGAAGAATCATCAACATCATCAGATGTCATAGGCTCCCGCCCCGATGACGCAAAAAGTAGAGTTTTGTGGAAGAAGAAAGGGTATTAAAAACGTATTTTACAAACGTATTTTACAAACACTGTAAGATTCTTGGAAAGATATCACTCGGGTTGGACTCGAACCTACAACCTCCTTCTTGACAAAATTACGGCTTTCCATGACCGATTCCTAAACTCGTAAAACTCTTCTTCAATTTTCCAGGGCCAAATTATCATGTCCCTGCTTTAACCAGTTCGCGCCGGATGACGTATAAACGCAAAGTTTCCCCCAGATTTAAAACGGATGACGCATAAACACGCCACGAGCAAGGCCGGAAATGTCTGTCAGCACCGAACAAGGCCGGAAATGTCCGTCAGCAGGGAGCAAGGCCGGAAATGCGTGGGTGTGCTTCTCGGTACTATGGGCCTGAACCCGCCTCGGATCGAGTTTCGAAATAATCCCGCGCCTCGGCTCGGGAATGTTCAAATAATCCCGGCGCGAACTTGTTAATACCATAAGCAAAAATTGTGTACTTACAGCAAGCATATTTCAAGGGGTTTGCGAGAAATGTTGGCCTACGCGCATGCGTAAATCCCATAACTAAAGAGTTTTTTACAAGTACGATAATTTAGAATGTAAATTGAAAGACAGACAAAAAAAAAAAAAGTGGTGCATGTAATTTATAAACGACAGAAGCAAGTGATGTTCACACACAAAAAGTCAAAAGAAAGAATCCACACCAGAGAGTTGTTAGGAACATAATTTTTATTGACTCTGCAATGAAATGATTAGTATAAATAACTGTGCAAGAATTGAAAGTGTCACATGTTAGAGTTAAAGGAAAAAAGGCAAATTAGAACAAAATTGGTGCGAGTGAGCGTTTGTAGTTTATGGGAAAGTACAGCCACCCTATACAACCTGTATAGCCAGCCACACAGTCGCATCTGTAGCCGTTCACCAGATCCACACACGTTGCATCATTACGACACGGGCTGCTGATGCATTCTGGGATGTCCGCTTCGCAGCGCGTCCCCGAAAACCCAGGGACGCATTGGCAGATGTAGCCACTGAAAATATCCTGGCACGTCGCGCCGTTCTCGCAAGGGTCGCTCTGACATTCGTCGATGGGAATCTCGCAACGTTCGCCGGTGAATCCCGGCACACAGCTGCAGAAGAAGGCATTCAGCTGGTCGACGCATCGCCCGCTGTGAAAGCACGGGTCGCTGTCGCATTCGTTCGTGTCCGTCTCGCAGAGTGCGCCCTCGTAGCCGGGGATGCAGTCGCACTCGAAGCGGTCCGCCAAATCCAGACACGTGACGAAATTCCAACACGGGTCGCTCGCGCACTCGTCTACATCAATATCGCAGTTTACACCTTCGTAACCAGGAAGGCACCGACAACCATACGCGTCGACTTCATCTCGGCACGTTCCATTGTTCACGCAGGGGTTGGAAGCGCACTCGTCGACTTCGTTCTCGCACAGGTTCCCGTCGAATCCGTCAAGACAGACGCACAAAAAGTTGTTGATTTCTTCGAGGCACGTCGCATTATTCCGGCAAGGGCTGCTGGCGCATTCCTGTACCTCCGTCTCGCAGTTGACGCCTGTGTACCCAGGGACACATGCGCACGCGTATCCAGCGACGACGTCCAGGCAAACAGCCAAGTTCTGACAGGGGTCGCTCGCGCATTCATCAGTCTCATTCTGGCAATTGTTGCCATAGAAACCAAGAAGACAGACACACCGGTATTCGTCTATCAGATCTTGGCAGGTCGCGCCATTCACACAAGGCGAACTGCTGCATTCGTTGATGTCAGTTTCACAGAAGATGCCTTTTTTTTTGCGTGTCGAGGAAAAAAAAGGAGATTGCATACTAATTTTAAATAACAGTATTAGATTATGTTTTGTGGTGAAACTTTAAACCTTTTTTTTTAATGAAAATATAAACAGAATTTTAAAGACTTTCAGCTTACAAATATTGAGCAAAAGAATTGCAACATGGAATCAACATTTAAAAGCATATTTTAATTTTGTTTACATCAAACTTATTAGAAAATAAGATAATCAGATTTACACTCAACAAAAAACTATACAGGGTGTCCCCTAAAACGGCTACACTTTGTGAATTTAATTATCAAATGCTTAAAATTCTTCTTAATCTCTTTTTACTGTTGCCATCTAATTCTTTTGTTATGAAGCAAGTCACCATATTTGTGGTAATCAAATGAATTATTACAGAATGTTACAAATTGGATGCTGAGGTTATTTACTTCAGTCAGTAATGTTGCACCCAATTTATTGCCAGATTTGTTCAAATTTGGCTACGAGATAGCCAAGACACAGAGTTGTATTCGAGTCCCTGCAAGTCCTTTCACAAGTCCTTTCACAAGTCCATTCACAAGTCCATTCACAAGTCCATTCACAAGTCCTTTCACAAGTCCTTTCACAAGTCCTTTCACAAGTCCTTTCACAAGTCCTTTCACAAGTCCTTTCACAAGTCCAGTCGCAAGTCCAGTCGCAAGTCCAGTCGCAAGTCCAGTCGCAAGTCCAGTCGCAAGTCCAGTCGCAAGTCCAGTCGCAAGTCCAGTCAAAAGTCCAGTCAAAAGTCCAGTCAAAAGTCCAGTCAAAAGTCCAGTCAAAAGTAAGGCCGAGCCGGGTACCCGGGTACCCGTAACCCGACCGCTGATTGCGGGTACCCGGCTCCAATTTATCGATTTTATTACCCGAAACTGCCTTTGTAAATGTTGACACATTATTTCAGAAAGGCAAGTGTCTTTTATGTTCATTGCGTGCCGATAAATTGTTAGAAAACATCTGAGTAAAACGTCTTTACCGACAATTTTCCGATGTCTAGATAGCAGCCTAACGGATGATTGTGCTTTCTTTGTAGTCATTGTGATAAAAAAAATGCCTTTGAAGTCTATTTACCGACAATTCTGACAGCTGCTATAACTTGTGGCTGACATTGTATCAGTGTTTTGTTACAGTTGTCCTTTGAGTAAGTTTTTCCGAGGTTTACTTTTTGGAAAATGTGCTGAATTAGTTCACGATCCCACGGACCCGTACCTGGAATGTGGTTTTGAAACCTGATACTGCAGGAGAGGTATTTGGTTCTATTGTATCAACTCTGCGGCCAGCCCGGCAGATCTGCGGTCGGCTTTTTTGCTACATTTCGTGTCGGCTCACTCAAAGGATTTAGTTCATTGAACCTTATTTATTTTGGAAAAAGACGTGCCACTGTAGACGGGCAATTATGGGGAGCGGCAAGTCAATTTATTTACAAACATTTATTACAAGCTGAGAGTAAACTCCATGCAATACGGGATCGCTGTTGACAATCTGGCTCTGAAAACCGCGCACTTAACTTATCTTGTTTTTGTTTTTTCACTGGACCGCCAGACTACTTATATTAGAAAAGGGTTTTGACTGGACCGCCACTGTTTTGAGTGACTATAATTTGTTTGCGTCGAACCCCAAGTTGCAAAGTAGGCCCGTGCATTTGTTTAGTTGCGGAATGCAGGGAAGTAAGCACGCCATGCCAGCGCGGCAGTCGCGCTGCAGCTTGCTAGTGGAGTGAGCGGGGATGTACATGCACGTGCCGACGCGGTGTATACTTCCGGGTTTTTGTTATGATTCTAATAATAGTCACGGGTACCCGGGTACCCGACCGTGACGGGAATAGGGTACCCGGGTCCCGTACTACCCGTAAACGCACACCCTTAGTCAAAAGTCCAGTCGCAAGTCCAGTCGCAAGTCCAGTCGCAAGTCCAGTCGCAAGTCCAGTCGCAAGTCCAGTCGCAAGTCCAGTCGCAAGTCCAGTCGCAAGTCCAGTCGCAAGTCCAGTCGCAAGTCCAGTCGCAAGTCCAGTCCCAAGTCCAGTCCCAAGTCCAGTCCCAAGTCCAGTCCCAAGTCCAGTCCCAAGTCCAGTCCCAAGTCCAGTCCCAAGTCCAGTCCCAAGTCCAGTCACAAGTCCAGTCACAAGTCCAGTCACAAGTCCAGTCAAAAAGTCCAGTCAAAAGTCCAGTCAAAAGTCCAGTCAAAAGTCCAGTCAAAAGTCCAGTCAAAAGTCCAGTCAAAAGCCCAGTCACAACCCCTTTATAAAGCCAGTCATAAGTAACTGGTTGAACAATGACAAAGGAATGCTTTTGTTAACAGTTCATTTGAATAGCTGGTAACTTGACTTGAGACTGAAGGACTTGTGATGGACTTGGAGGGACTCGAATGCAACTCTGCCAAGACATGCCTAGAACATAGTGTCTTAGACTTAGGGCGAGAGGCGACTTCGCTTTTAGGGGTACAGTCCTCCACACAATGTATTGCCTTTTTGTGGGAACACAGTGTATCAGTCGTAGCAAAGTTAATACAGATGAGAAAGGAAAGAATGTAGTATCCTGACTTCAGCGGTTGTGTACAAAGTGTACGGACAGTCGAGAACATTTTCTATTAAAGGTAGTATTAAAGGTAATTGCTTGAATTATCATGAACGGGTAGGTTTGGGGAGTTGTATTTTATAGTTAATATCGTTTAATTGACCTGTGCAAGGTTTTACAATCATGAATGCCGAGTAAAGAAGAAAAAACTACTTCCGTTTTCAACGGGCGTTGGGCAGTGGTTCTCATGTTGTCCTTTTTCACACAATCGCCGTCCAGCGATTGTTTTTTTGTTGTTATAAGATTCAATTTTTCGAAACAATTATAGGATATCTAGCGCAATGATTTTGCTAGATGCCTACAATCAATATTTACTTTTAAATAAGTAAGATATTTCCTAATAATTCGGTAGTAACTTTTTTCTCTCAATATCTGCAAATGATGTATCCTACCTTCAAGTATTTCCTAACAAAACTGGAAATGTTTCTCAGTCCCAGATTCATGTCTTTTTAACATTTTTGCACTAAATTGATCTTCATTTGAGATGGTATTATGAAGAGCAAAAACAGCTGTCGGGTTGCAACATTCTTTCCTACAGGAATGATACATGTATGACAATGATAAGAATAAAGATGGAAACATCAGAAGAGACAGTGGTGATTTGGGTAATGTTGAGTGATGGTGGTGATTGGCGAAGGAGGTTTGCGATGGCAAATTGGCAAATATGATGACGACCCTCCAATCAAATTAAACAACATACAAATGAAAGAAGTATAAATACATATTAGAATGAGCAACTTAGAGGAAAAGATTGTACATGACAAGCACGCCGAAACACCAATGAACTGTCGAGGTAAATACAAAAGATGGCCACACCAAGGTTGGAGGATTCAGAAAACCGAAAAGAAAGAAATTGATGTCCTTGAAGAATCAGTGAAAGGGGAGACTGGATGGCAGAAGGCTGTTAAGTCGGATGGAGCATGAAACACTGAATAAGGCTCCTTGAGCCAGTCACCTGTGAAGCCTGGCGTACAGAGGCATCGGAAACCGCTCACCATGTCCAGACAAGTTGCTTGATTCGTGCAAGGATTGCTGGCGCATTCCTGGATGTCGGTCTCGCAGTGGCTACCGCCGAATCCCGGGGCACAGAGGCAGTTGTAACCATCCAGCAAGTCCAGGCACGTCGCGTTGTTCTCGCAGGGGAAACTTTGGCACTCGTCGACGTCGGTCTCGCAACGATCCCCGATGAAGCCGCTAACGCAACTACAGTTGAAGGCGTCAATTTGGTCGGTGCACTGCGCTCCGTTTAAACACGGGTTGCTTGCACACTCGTTGATGTTCGTTTCGCAGCGCGAGCCGTTGAAGCCCCGAAGGCACTCGCATACGAAACGATTTACGGAGTCGACGCATCTTGCCGAATTCTGACAAGGGTCGCTCGCGCATTCGTCGTTGTCGACTTCGCAGTTCGGGCCCCGGAAGCCAGGAACGCAGAGGCACACGTACGAGTCGACGCCGTCTTGGCACGTTCCATTATTTGCACAGGGGCTGGATGCACACTCATCGACATCAATTTCGCAGCGAGTTCCAGTGAAGCCGTGGATACATATGCATGTGTAGCCGTTTATTTCGTCACTGCAACTCGCTAAATGTTGACAAGGGTCGCTTGCGCATTCCTGAATTTCGATCTCGCAGTTCAGCCCGGTAAACCCAGGCAGACATGTGCAATTATACCCAGCGATTAAATCGTTGCAGGTAGCTCCGTTTGTACACGGACCACTCAAACATTCATTTATTTCAACCGAACAATTTACGCCGTCGAAACCGGCAGTACAATCGCATCGGTAAGAATCGATTAGATCTTCGCAGCGCCCCCCGTTCTGACAAGGATTGCCATTGCATTCATTGACATCAACCTCGCATTGCTTACCTTCAAACCCCGCTCGACAGACGCATTCAAACGCGTTGATCCGATCCACGCAATCCGCGGCGCCGTTCTGGCAGGGGTTGCTTGCGCATTCGTCGGTGTCTATCTCGCAACGTTCGCCCTGGTAACCGGGAAGACACTGGCACCGAAACAGGCCGACCTGGTCGGAGCACGCGCCACCGTTCACGCAAGGGTTGCTGCCGCATTCGTCGATCTCCGTCCCGCAGTGGGTACCCATAAATCCTTGCCTGCAAACGCACTGGTAGCTGTTGATACCGTCCATGCAGGTTCCACCATTCTGGCACGGTGAGCTCCCACATTCATGAACGTTGGTTTCACACTGGTTTCCGACAAACCCAGCCACACAGACACAGTTGAAGCCAGCCACTAGGTTCTCACACCTCACGCTGTTCTGACAGGGGCTGCTCGAGCACTCGTTAATCTCCACGCTGCAAGTCGCACCAACGAAACCCTCCGCACACTCACAACGGTACCCGGCTAACTGGTCCACACAATGAGCGCCATTCAGGCACGGGTTACTTAGACACTCATCAATTTCTTGATCACAGAGACCTCCTCCGTAACCATCCATGCAATTACATTGGTAATGATTCACGGCGTCGACGCAAGTGGCGTTGTTAAGGCACGGGTTACTCACGCATTCGTCAATCTCCAGTTCGCAGCTGCTACCCTCGAAACCCAAGCGACAATCGCAGCGGTAACCATTTACAAGATTCCTGCAGATGCCTCCATTCTGACAGGGAGAGCTGGCACACTCGTTGATGTCCATCTCGCAGAACGTGCCGATAAAGCCATCAGAGCACATGCAGGAGAAACTGTTGATTCGGTTGTGGCACTGCGCGCCATTGACGCACGGATTGCTCTCGCATTCATTTATATCCAGTTCGCAGTGCAATCCCTCGTACCCCGGCGGACAAACGCAGACGTAGCTGCTAACCTGATCCAGGCAGGTAGCATCATTTTGGCAAGGGCCGCTGTCGCATTCGTGGATGTCCTCCCCGCACTCCGATCCCTGGAAACCCTCGGGACAAATGCAAGTGTAACCATTAACGACATCCTGACATGTGGCGCCATTGGTGCACGGGGAGCTAGCACATTCATCAATGTTGACCTCGCAGTGGGTCCCTTCGAACCCAGGCCGGCACTCGCAGAGATAGCCGCTGACTCGGTCCACACAAAGGGCGCCATTTTGGCACGGGTTACTACCACACTCCAAGATATCCTGATCACAAATGACTCCTTCGTACCCGGCAAGACACAGGCATTCATATCCATTGACAAGATCTCGGCAAGTGCCATTGTTAATGCAAGGAACACTCGCGCATTCGTCGACATTGATTTCACAAGATGATCCTGTGAATCCCGACAGACACGTGCAAGAGAAGCTGTTGATGCCATCAGCACACTGGGCACCGTTTAGGCACGGCTGAGCTTGACACTCGTCAACGTCTGCTTGGCAGCGCGTTCCTTCGAACCCTGGAGCACACAAACAGGCGTAACTGTTAGCTCCATCCATGCAAGTAGCGCCGTTGAAGCAAGGCGTGCTCACACATTCGTCAATATCAATCTCGCAATGAATACCCTGGAAGCCTGCGGGGCACAGACACTGGTACCCGTTGACCACGTCGCGGCAGCCAGCGCCATTCAGGCAGGGTCCGCTGGCACACTCGTCGATGTTAATCTCGCAGTTGGTGCCACCGAATCCCTCAGTGCATGTACAAGAGTAGGCGTTAACGCGATCTACGCACTCGGCGCCATTTTGGCAGGGGTTACTGAGACACTCCTGGATGTTGGTCGCGCAGCGATCGCCGTTGAACCCCGGATCGCAGACACAGAGAAAACTGTTGGGCCTGTCTCGGCATTCCGCACCGTTCTCGCAAGGGTTACTCGAGCACTCGTTGATCTCCACCTCGCAATTCTCACCAACGTAGCCCGGCTGACAGGTGCACTCGTACATGTTGACCAGATTTATGCAGACAGCTTGATTACGGCACGGATTACTTGCGCATTCATTAATGTTTACTTGGCAGTTTACACCAGCATACCCGTCCAAACAATCACAGGCATACCTGCCGATCGACTGTGTACACAGAGCACCATTCTGACAAGGGCCACTCGCGCATTCGTCTATATCGTTCTCGCAGAGAGTGCCCTCCCATCCCATCATGCAACGGCACTCAAACCGATCAATCAGATCCAAGCAGACGCCATTATTCAGACAACGATTGCTACCGCATTCGTCCACGTCTTCCTCGCAATGAGTTCCCCGAAACCCAGGCGGGCACAAACACCGGTAACCATTCACCTCGTCAATGCACTGGCCGTTCACGCACGGACTGCTGGCACACTCCGCAAGATCCACCTGGCAATCGGCGCCGGAGTACCCAGGAACACACAGACACTCGTACCGGTTAAAGAAATCTGCGCACGTGGCTCCGTTCCGACAGGGATTACTCCCACACTCGTCAACCTCCTCCTGACATCGCGTGCCCTCATACCCAGAATGGCACGTGCACATGAAACCCAACAATACGTCCTGGCAGGTGCCGGAGTTTAAACATGGTGAGCTCTCACACTCGTTGATTTCCCTCTCGCAGTGTATGCCCTCATAGCCAGCAACACAGGTGCATGAGTAAGCATCCACAATGTCATTGCAGATTGCACCGTTCAGGCACGGGCTACTGTCGCACTCCCGCGTCTCCCGTTCGCAGGACAGACCGACGAAGCCCAGTACGCACAGACACCGATAGCCATTCATCCCGTCGGAGCAGGTCGCGCCATTCTGACACGGCCTGCTGACGCACTCATTGACATCGTCCCTACACTCGGAGCCTGTAAAACCCAGAATGCAGTCGCAGGCGTAGCTGTTAACCCCGTCCCGGCAAGCTGCGCCGTTCTGGCACGGATTGCTTGCACACTCATCAATTTCCACCCCGCACTGCTCACCTTCGTACCCCGCCAGGCAGGTACAGGAAAAGCCGTTCACCATGTCGACACAGGGGGCACCGTTCTGGCACGGATTGCTCCCGCACTCATCGATGTTCTCCTCGCACTTTGCCCCTCGGTATCCCGGCCGACACTCACAGGAAAAGAACCCAACACCCTGCGTGCACACGCCACCTAAGAGGCACGGCTGGCTCGCGCACTCGTCAAAATCTTCCTCACAGTCGACTCCAACATATCCCCGCGGGCACACGCAGCTGTAAGCATTGACCAGCTCAATACAAGTGGCTCCGTTCTGGCACGGGGAACTGGCACATTCTACTATTTCGCTCTCGCAATTCACACCAGCGAATCCACCACTACATCTGCACGAGTAGCGGTCGACTCCGTCGATACATACGCCGTTGTTCTGACAGGGGTTGCTTTCGCATTCGATAACATTGATCTCGCAGAGCGAGCCTACGTATCCGCCGACACACAAACAGCGAAAAGAATTGATCATGTCTTCACAAGTGGCGCCGTTCATACACGGAGCGCTTTCACACTCGTCTACTTGAACCTCGCAGTCGAGCCCGCTGTAGCCAACGACACAGACGCAGACATAGAAAGCCACCCCGTCGATACAGGTCGCGCCATTCTGGCACGGGTCGCTGTTGCATTCTGGGATATCCTGCTCGCAAAGCGTCCCCCTGAAGCCCGCAGTGCACTCGCATTCAAACATGTTCCCGCGATCGCGGCACGTCGCACCATTCTGGCACGGCTGGCTCGCGCACTCGTCGACGTCAATCTCGCAGTGCGTTCCAGCAAATCCCGGATAACACAAACAAGAGTATCCGTTTGTCCCCTCTGAGCAGTCTGCGTTGTTCCCGCACGGTGAACTGTCGCACTCCCTAACGTCACTCTCGCACAGGGTACCAGTGAAACCAGGAAGGCACATGCACTCAAATCTCGCGATGAGATCCCTACACATCGCCCCATTCAAACACGGGTTACCGCCGCACTCGTCTATGTCCATCTCACAGCGATCGCCAGCATAGCCCGGACGGCAATCACACCAGAACCGATTGATAAGATCGACGCACTCTCCGTTGGCTCCGCAAGGGTTACTCCCGCATTCGTTAATCTCGGTCTCACACATCGTACCAATGTAACCGGGACGACAAAAGCACATAAACGAGGCCACGTTGTTTTGGCACAACCCGTTAACACAAGGACTGCTGGCGCATTCGTTGATGTCCATGTCGCACACATCTCCGGCGAAGCCAGCCGGGCAGACACAGCGATACTCGTTGACCAGGTCCTCGCACGTTGCCGTCTCGTGGCAGGGGTTACTGCTGCACTCGTCAAGATTTTGCTCACAGTTTGTTCCTAAGAGGAAGTCGAAGAGAAAATAGGAATGCAATAATTAGTGAAGGTTTGCATAGTGAATCATGCACCTCAATGCCATCATTTCAAAATGGTCTCACAAATGAAAAGCACCATTTTGAAGGTTATTTCTTTTCAACAAACTTCTACAAATTTCAACGAACTTCTACAAACTCTTACCATTGTAACCAGGCACACATTGGCACGTGTAGGACATGACGTCGTCGACACAAGTAGCCCCGTTCAGGCAAGGAGTAGACGCACACTGGTTCCCGTCATCGGCACAGTTGGTCCCAAACCAACCCTGCGTGCAGTTACAATGGTAGCCGCCCAATTCATTCATACAAGTTCCTGGAAAAGAAAAATCAACCAAATATTCGGTCTTAGAACTTCTTGAGAAAGTTTTTCAACAGCTATAGTTATGGGAATTACAACACACATGTAACACTGCACTTTGGTAGATCGGTAATATAATTGTGTACCCGGGTTTAACCAGTTCGCGCCGGATGACGTATATAAACGCAAACATTTCCCCAAATTCAAAACGGATGACGCATAAACACGCCAAGTTCAAGTTCGGAAATGTATGCCAGCAGCGAGCAAGGCTGGAAATGCGTGGGTGTGCTTCCCGGCACTATCAGCCTGAACCCGCTTCGGATCGAGTTTCGTTAAAAATAATCCCGCCCCTCGGCTCGGCGATGTTAAAATAATCCCGGCGCGAACTGGTTAAAGGTAGGATACACCATTGGTAATTGCTCGACTTTTCATGAATGGGTGGATTTGGGGGGTTGTATTTGTAAATATCGTTTAACTGACCTGTTCGAAGTTTTACAATCATGGATGCAAGAGAAAAGCAAGAAAAACAGCGTTCGTTTCCAACCGGCATTGGCAGTGATTCTTATGTGGTTCTTGGTTTTTTTGCGATCGCCATACGGATCTTAAATTTGTTTTTATAAAATTTAATTTTTCGAAAAACAATTACAGGATTTCTAGTGCAATAATTTTGCTGGATGCCTACAATTTTTATTTACTTTTAAATAAGTAAGATATTTAGCTTAGCTCAGCTATTTCAAAAATATATATCAATACAGACATTATGTTTACAAAAGCCGGCTAGCTCGGTGGCCGAGTGCTAATACGTCTGCACTACAAAGCAGGAGGTTGTGGGTTCGAGTCCTACCCCAGTCAGTTTTAGTTTTTTTTTAAATTCCTTGGGAGAACCCCGACTATTCAGTGTAAAAAAATACACGTCAGAAAACGACCAAAATCTAATATTGAAGATGAGCCGACTTTCGTAAAAAATAGCAAAATTTAGAAGAAACAATTTCATTCTGAGGAGATACGAACCGCCATTTTGGCACGGGCCACTGGTGCACTCGTTAATGAGGTCCGTGTCGCACCGCAGCCCGCCGAGACCGACTGGGCAGATGCAGCGGTACGCCTTGACCAGTTCCTCGCACGTCCCACCATTGTTGCAGGGGTTGCTGGCACACTGGTCCCCGTCATTCCCGCAGTGGGTACCGGTGAAGCCTGCCAGGCAGTCGCAAGTGTAGCCGTCGACGCCGTCGATACAACTACCTGTCGAGTCAAAATCTTAAAATTGAATATTGACCACAATAACTATATATGTGACCTGTCATCACAAAATGAGCGTAAAGTCGGCAAAATCTAAAATTGAGATATGGGTATTTCTAAATTCTGTGGAAACAGAGCTTTCCAATGGTATATAACACTTAGAGGTTTGATATTTTTATTTATATTTTTATTTTTTAGTCTGGAGTCTTATAGTGAGGTGGATTAAGGAAAAAATCGTTACACGGTGGACAAAAGCACCATTTTTTCACCAAAGTATCAGTTTGACCCATAGATTTCAAAAAAGTCATGCTCCAAAAAATCTGAGAATTGTTAACCTTGAATTACGTCATTATGACGTCATAACCTCTTGTTATGTAATAAAGCAAACGCAAATGCCATGGTGGGATTTCTACATGCCAAAATTATGTTTCTGAGGTCAAGGAATTCAATGAGGGTGGTATTAGTTTGTAAAAAATTAATATCCTTTATGGTGACTACATGTATATTGATGTAAATATGACGTCATCATCGTCAATACTACACAAATAACACAAAATTTGAAAAAACAGATTTTATTGCCGTTTTTTCACCAAAATGCTATTTTGTTTGTGTTCAAAATGGTAACAGTATAATTACCGTGGCACTGATCTACAAGATACCATGATGTCATTATGATATAATAAACAATAACTATCAACCAAAACAATAACACATTAACACAATGAAACACAATGATTCTGACCGGATATAGGTTATGACAGGATATTTATTATATTGAATAGCGCATATAACAGTTGGTTTGTGTAGACGAGGGATTATAGTGTGTTACCATTTATTTAACTGCATCTTACAGTTACAGTTAATAGTTTTTTTTTACAGTTTATTACCATTAACCACCTACTTAAAGGGGCAGGATCGTGTTTATTGGGAAGCAGCGTAATCATACATGTCACTCAAGGTTTTTTAATTTTTAGAGCGATTCTCGGTCACCTGGGAAGGACATTAACGTGAAGGACGTGTAATACTGGGTTTTGTGGAATTTTCTTTCTTTTTCTGTGAGGCTATTAGGTTTTTAAATTATAATGGAGTGCTTTTGCAAGAAGGTATAGCACAGAGAAACCGGTTTATGCAGGCATACCTCAAGGAATGATCAGTTAATTTTTTTTTTATCAATTGCAGAGTTAGCTGCAGTGAATCAGAACTCATTTTATGTGGGGAGGAGAGGGTGTTTATGGGAGTTTTCACAAGTCAGAACTTTTTCTCATCGTTTTCGTTATTTTTTTTGAGATGCTGAAGCAGTTCTGCTGCGTAAGGTATCATTGGATTTTAGGTAGTGGCTGGTCTACAGAGATAAATCTGCATAATTTATTGTGTGCTGGTATGCCAGCAGTGGGGTTGCGTAACTATCCCGCCCAGAGCGTAATTCCTAATTTAATTTTTTTTTCAGTGATATACGCTTCATGGGAGGTCAGTTCAGGCCACTTTTTTTCAGCGAGATTGCAGTCTGTAGGAATGGTGGGGGGGGGGGGGGGGGGGGGGGGGGTGTTTCGTGTACAAGTTTCAACAGAACCCCTCTGTGCTTTTCGTTATTTTTTTGAGACGCGGAAGAGGTTCTGCTGACAAGTATCATATGGATTGTATTTGTGACTGTTCTGCCGAAGATAAATCTGTAATTGTACGTTAACTATTGGGTATGCTAGAAAGTGGCTGTTTGACTGGTCTCTCCAGAGCGTGATTTTTAACTCTTTTTTTCTTTTTTTCCGTAAGACACGGGGGGGGGGGGGTTGACTTATTTATTTTGTTTTAGTCTTGAGATCCATTTCTTTGATGATGATGATGATGATGATGATGATGATCATGCATTTGTAAAGCGCCATCTATCTAGTTGCCTATTCCGAGGCGCTGCCAGGAACACCGGGGCGAACCCCTTCTCTTAGCGAAGAGTGTTACTGGGTTCTTTTACGTGCATTACACAACGCACGGGACCTACAGCTTTACGTCCCATCCGAAGGACGAAGCAATAGTGGTTTAATTGCCTTGCTTAAGGACACACGTGTCGACACCGGGACTCGAACCCACACTCTGCGGAACAGAAAACCGAGTTCTTAACCGCCCGGCCACGACACTCCATTGTTTTGTTCTTTCAATAGTTCCAATATAATTTGCAGATTCTCCTCATCAAGATTTTGTTCCTCTTGGTTGGATTGTGGAGACGCTTTAGTCCTAGATCGAACACGTTCATCTTTTATGTTTTTGTGCCGTTTGTATGCCAGGATGGGTTGGGTATCAAATAGCCTATTCAGATATTCGTTTTCGCTAATCAAGGGCCAGTGCTTGAGGATAGCCCGTTTCAGGGCTGGGTGCGCGACATGTGGGTAGTATGGTAGGACGAACACCAGTGGGATATTGTTTTTGTTTTTTCACGCTTAGGGTCCGCGGGAGTCTTTCCCCTTTGAGAAAGGAGAGCTAGGTCTTCGTTTGTGTATCCGCGCTGTCTGTGGTTTGATCATCATAGGACATTTTCGACACCAGTTGCCCAAGAAACAGTTTACAAAGTTATATATGGCAATTGCATTGTCCAGTCTGAAACTGAAACAAAACCATTTCAATCCAAAACCGAGTTATAATTACAAATGTTACTAACATTGGTCTGCTAGCCATCACAACCATGAGCTGAAATTGAAACATGTTAAAATATTTGAATACAAACCACTAATTTTCCCACGGTGATGATGATGTATTTTATACCATCATATGCTAATATAGACAAATTTAATACAAAAATGATGAAACTGTTTGTTTCAGCGCAACACAAACGTTGCCATGCGATTCCTTGGCCTTTGATACATATAATTCGCTACTAAAATCACTTGCCTCGGCATTATACAACTAAAAACATGCCGTTTTAAGGAAATGGCGGCCATTTTGAATATATTACGTCATAATTAGGTCAAGGTCATTGCAATTTTTTTGGAGCATGGGATTTTATTAATCTACATACCCATAGGAGTCTTTAAAAAAAAATTGGTGCTTTTGTCCACCGTGTCACGATCTTCGTGTTTTTTGTCCTTAATCCACCTCACTATTAATACAGAGATTATGAGAAAACGGGCATTTCTTGCGAGAAATTGTGTGAAAGGCATAGAAAGGCATATAGTCAAAATTGTCTCAAAAACTAATTTTGTTTTTATCTGATCGTCCTGAAAAATTGGGAATTGATTGTTGGGAATTTAGTCTTTAAAAAAAACCATATAATCTCAAAATCGACCACCCCTTCAAATTTTGACTTTGACTGGCCGTACTGGAAAATCACTCCGTGCGACTTTACGCTAATTTTGTGATGACAGGTCACATATTCACAGATTCCACGAAGATTACATAAAAAGATGGCAACCTGTTTTAAGCTGGGCAAACCTTCATCTTGCTTAACCCTAACACTCCCAAATCCTATCAAATCAATATGATTTTGCACACACCCTAGGGAGTTAGGGTTAATGGATGCCTGTATTCAACAACAAGCTTCATAACAGCATTCCGCAAACCCAACAACGCCAAGAAACTCACCGCCGTTTTGGCAAGGCTGGCTCCTGCACTCGTTGATGTTCCCGTTGCACGTCGGCCCCGCCAGACCGGCAGGGCACTGGCAGACGAAGCTCCCAAGTCGGTCCTCGCAAGTACCGCCATTAAGGCAGGGACCCGACGCGCACTCGTCTACCTCGTCCGCGCAGTCCGGACCGAACAGCCCTGCGGGACAGACGCAGTCGTAGCTGTTGACGCCATCCTGGCAAGTTGCCAGGGCCGGGCAGGGGCTGCTCGCGCACTCGTCCACGTTCGTCTCGCAGTTCGCGCCGACGAATCCGGCGAAGCACTGACAGCGATAACCGCTTATGCCGTCTAATAGGCACAGGCCTCCTGAACTACACGGTGAACTGCTACAGGCATCGAGAATTGGCCGGGCACAGGTCACTCCTGTAAAACGGTCCCCAAGAAATTAAGGTCGTCATCAAGGAATTTGGTAATAATAGACAAAATGGTACATGTTACCCTAACATGGAACTACAAACAAATATGAAGTACAACCACTAAAGTATATATGTAGACCTGTACAACTAAGTATAATTTATGATTGAAAAGAAATCTTGAATTTAAAAACAAAACAAAAAACAAAAAAAGGAAAATCTGTCATTCCTGTATCGATAGCTAAATCTAACATAACCCAATTCGCCCCGGAATAATCTTGAGATTGACCAGGCCCAGGCGCACGATTTTTGTTCACGAACCTCGATCCGAGACGGGTTCAGGCCCACACGTGTGGGTAGCACACCCTGAATTTTCCGGCCTCGCTTGCTAAGAGTCGGTCGCTGACAGATATTACTGGCCTTGCGCGTGAGGTGTTTATCCGTCATCTGTTTTCAAGTGATAAAAAGTAGCATTAACCAGTTCGCGCCGGATGACGTATATAAACTGAAAAATATCCCCAAATTCAAAACGGATGACGCATAAACACGCCAAGTTCAAAAATGTATGTCAGCAGCAAGGCCGGAAATGGGTGGGTGTGCTTCCGGCACTATCAGCCTGAACCCGCTTCGGATCGAGTTTCTTTAAAAATAATCCCGCCCCTCGGCTCGGCGATGTTAAAATAATCCCGGCGCGAACTGGTTAACGTAACATATAAAATTAGCCTAAAAAGTAACATTTAATAATTAAATTTCAAATTTTAAATTTTAATTGCATTATTTGTTATTACTTTGATATTAATATCACACTTTGAGAAAGAAAAGAATCAATGGTTCTTACACACAACATGCAGGGTTGGGTTAGGTTGGCAGGTGAAGAACGGTTCCAATGAGGTGCAAAGGTCAAAGGTCAGGGTGGAGGTCAAAATCTTGGCAACAGAAGTTGATTATCAGTGCGATGTTATGGATGAAGAAATGATTCAAGTATTAAAACCGAAAATCGTTTGATTAGCGGCGCAATTTCATCATGCATGCTTGCAGGCACTATGATGTTTGTTATTAATTTCATTTTAACTCTCAGGTCGAAAATACGTGTGTAATTTCCTACGCAACTGTCACTGAAATTGAGTTTTAACTTTTTGTGTACTTTGCTCTATAGCGTATTTAATTATTTTTATTTATTTCAGTCAACAGCGCTATAGCGCCAATTACAAAATAGATAACGCTCGATAGATAGTCGCGCCGAACCAAATTGAAATCAAGTCGCTCCTGAGTCGCTCTAACAACCCCAGCAGTCGATCGTTCGCCGTCTGGCGCGCCTTGTCGCCCTTATTTGTTTCACTCGTTTGGTTCGGCGCGACTGTGGAACGCCTGTCTGAACCGAGCGTAAATGAGAGAAGATATTGTGAAGAAGGTACAGTTTTAGAGGCGGGAGGAAACCCCAGTTTATGTAATCACTCTTAGAGATAGAAAGTACAAAAAAATGTGCCATAAAAAATTATAAAAATCTTACATCAGATGTAATAGGAACACAACAAATTTGACCCCTAATTTATAGTCAGGCAGATTGGTGTCAAAAATCATCAAAATGTTCACTTGATGAGTTTGTTTTTTAATTTGGAACAAGTCATCTATAGTATCATGTCATCAGAAAGATATTTGGCTTTTTGGACATCACATATTTTGTCTTTTGAAAAGATATCGGTAGAACAACAAGCAAAGGCAGCCATTTGGAAAATTCTGAAAATTACTTGTTATTCTACATGTACCTATATTATTATTTTCCAAATAACAAATCTGCGATGGCCCTACAGCCAAATATCTTCCTCATGACATACTATGACTGTGTACCAAATTCCATGCTTTTATCACTTGATTGAACAATGCTTACACTGTTATCGACTATTATGGACTCACGTGCGCTACAGGTATGTACAATATATGTACAATGTACTATGGTTCAAAAGCAACATTTTTGTTGTTATTTTAGACACAGAGAAATATTCAGTATGAAAGAGTGGATAATGGGCTTAATAGGTGACCCCAAATGACCAAAATGGTAGAGACACGTGAAGGGCAAAGGGAATTATAAAATGCATTGAGTGACGGAAACCACGGCAAGCAATGTGCAAAACGTGAAAGAAAAATAATTGTTTACAGACAGAAATAATCCTACCTTCAAATCCTGCAGGACACTGGCACTGGAAACCATCGGCTGTAGCCACACACGTTGCCTCGTTACTGCAAGGACTGGGACTGCATAGATCAAGATCTGTGGACTGCGGCATTCGCGAAAGCACGGTCTGCTCGCTTTGCGTAGTTCTTGTATTTGGAGGTAGTGTGGTCTGTCTCGCTCGGGTTTCAGTGGTGGCTGCCTGCTGGGCTGTAATGGGTAACTCTGCTGTTGCAACAGGTGGCTCCTGGGTTTCGGCGGGTACTTCCACTGCGGTAACAAGTGGCTGCTGTGTTGCAATGGGTACCTCCGCAGTGGCAACAGGTGGCTCCTGGGTTTCAACGGGTGCTTCCACTGTGGTAACAAGTGGCTGCCGGGTTGTGATGGGTGCCTTCGAAGTGGCAACAGGTAGCTCTTGGTTCTCATCAGGTGCTTCCGCTGTGGTAACAAATGGCTGCTGGGTTGCACTGGGTACCTCCGCAGTGGTAACAGGTGGCTCCTGGGTTTCAACGGGTGCTTCCACTGTGGTAACAAATGGTTGCTGGGTTGCAATGGGTACCTCCGCAGTGGCAACAGGTGGCTCCTGGGTTTCAACGGGTGCTTCCACTGTGGTAACAAGTGGTTGCTGGGTTGCAATAGGTACCCCCGCAGTGGCAACAGGTGGCTCCTGGGTTTCAACGGGTGCTTCCACTGTGGTAACAAGTGGCTGCTGGGTTGCAATGGGTGACTCTGATGTTGTCAATCTCTGCTGTGCCGTACTAGGCGCTTCGGTCTGTGCGGCCGTGGGCGGTAATTTTGTCGTGACTGCTGCAAATGTCGTCACGGACGTTTCGGTGGATATCGTCGAGGGCGGCGTAGTGGCGAGTGTCGTCAAACAATTAGCACCAGTGTATGGATGAGGGCAGGTACAGGTAAACAGTGCAACGTGGTCAACCGTTCTCGAGATCGGCGTGCACGTGCCAGCGTTGAGACACGGCGAGGAATCGCAAGCAGTTGCTGTAATATCAAACCAAAACCAAAGTTATAAACTCCAAATAAACTCCATGTTTTGTTTTTTTGCCAAATACGGGATTCTTGAGGACTGGTACTCAAGGCGCCGTGTCATTATTATCCCTGCTCATTGGGCCCACAAAACATTGGGCCCCGTTTTGCCATCGTTCATGCAGTTTGGCAATGGTGATAGAGCCGGAGATGGAGCCGGAGATGGAGCCAAGGCTGGCGTTTAAAAAAAGACCCGAGATTCTACAAGGA
Organism: Crossaster papposus; assembly: GCA_037893245.1. Classification (NCBI taxonomy): domain Eukaryota; kingdom Metazoa; phylum Echinodermata; class Asteroidea; order Velatida; family Solasteridae; genus Crossaster; species Crossaster papposus. The sequence continues at coordinate 741,335 of JBAIAA010000690.1, forward strand.
AACAAAATAGTGTATATCGCATCTTAGAAATTAACACTTCAATTTTTTGGGGGTTTTTTTGGGGGGAGGGAGTGGGGAGGTCCTTACCGCCCTCTACGCAAGTCGCGTCGGACTCATCAGACAGGTCTGCGCAGTCGGCTAAGTCGTCACATATCCATCCTGAAAAGATGCAGTCACCGTTGGCACAAGCCGTCTCAATCACGGCCCCACCACTGCAGGAAAGCTGAGCTGAAAATGAAAATTGCATAAACACAGTTGCAATAATCTACTCGATTTAATACAACAGCACTTTTAATATTAGCATAAAGGTAGGATACACCATTGGCAATTGCTTGAATTCTCTTGAATGGGTGGATTTGAGGGGTTGTATTTTATAGTAAATATCATTTAACTGACCTGTCCGAAGTTTTACAATCATGGATGTCGAGAAGAGCACGAAAAACAGCGTTTGTTTTCAACCGCCGTCGGGCAGTTATTCTTATGTGTTTTTTTTGCAATCGCCGTCCCGCGATCGCGTATTTTGTTTTATAAAATTATATTTTTCGGAATAATTACAGGTCATCTAGCACAATAATTTTGCTGGATGCCTAGAATCATTATTTACTTTCAAATAAGTAAGTTATTTCTTAATAATTTGGTAGTAAATATTTTTAATATCTGCAAATGGTGTATCCTACTTTTAACTTTTATCTGAAAACAGAAGTAGTATGGGAATGCAAGTAAAACTAAGGTAAATTTAGAGAAGAGTTGTTTTCTTGTGTGTAAAAGTTTGTTGATAAGGCCGAAAGCAAAACTTAGGGAAAATGCGAATTTGTGACAGCACATGTCACAATGTGACAGCACACAGATAGGGCATTTTGGCGGTTGGGAAGAAGGAAGTCTGTGCTTTACTGAGTGCCTTTTTTAAAGAATTATTAAACATTCTGACAAATAAAAAAAAAACTATTACAGAAACATTTGTTCTAGCATACATGTGTATTAGCATCACTCTTCAATTTGTGTTGGCACGGCTGTGGAACGAGAAGGAGCATCCAATGAAATTTATACTCTCTTATTTCCAAAGAGTTCAAATTCACTCCGTTCGAGAGAAAATGCACTCCCACAGTCTGAAACTAGGCACCAGACTATTTAGAGTAAAATTAATTCACTCAAAAAAGATTGAAATCCAATCAAATTCCACTGAAATGGTAATTTGTTTTCAGTGTGTTTCAATCAAAATTCAGAGTGATTTCTACTCTAAAACCTCTTGTCCCTAGTTTCACTCTTTGGAATTTAGAGAGTACCTATTACATGGTTTTAAGAGAAAAAAAGGAATATCAAGATTTTTCCTATCTTTATTATGTACACTAAATCAGACAACAATACTATTATGAGGACAGTTTTATGAAATTATAAATGCATTATTAATAAATGTCATCAAACGTGATCAATATCTTGTGATCAATAACTTTCTATTTCATGCATACAAAAAAAAAAAAAAATTATGTGTGGTTCATAAAATAACAAGAGTCAGAATGATTGCCGCAATTGATATCCGTACTACACAATGGGCTCATTACCATAACAATAGTGCCAACAGAGCGAGGGTTTTCTAGGTCATCTCCCTGGTTTTTTTCCCCTGTATTTCAGAATGACGTAATGCAATCGTTGAAAAAGCTACATTTAACACACTTGCTTTAATGTTGGACAAATAAACCAGAATTCATCAAGAGAAACGGACTGTGCCAGATTAATTAAAGTATAAAGTAGACTTATTGCAGCTCTCCAAAAAGTAACCAACAAAATAATGTTGAAAATTAAGAATACTTGTTTGAAAGATATTAATGACAATAAACTTTCTGGGAAATTATTTCTTCTGGCATGCTGTCATTTTGAAGAAAATTATTGTGAAACAATATAGGTGCAATATAATATTTTTTTAAAAGTTGAACAAAGAAATAACTGGATAGCTCTACTAACAATCCGGAGGTTGCAGGTTTAAACATCGCTTCAATCGTTTTCTTTGTTAAACTTTTGAAGAAAAAAAATAAAACAACTAGGAAAATGTAGACAACAAAAACAGCAAAAATGCGACACAAACATAACGATTTTTTAATAGGGCCGTTGGAATTAAAATAAAAAAAACCTCTGAAAACTAAAACAAAAGGTGACCGCCACCACTTCACAAATGACTTTATATTTTATAATCATGTTTGATCTGTCATCATCAAACATACCCAATACATATTAGGCACTGTTTCGCGTTTTTGTATCACTATGGAGACATGGCTTTGTTCTCGTGTACAAAATGGTTAGAAAGTCGAGCCCGTTTTTTAAAATGCTCCCATTTTTACGACAATTATTTTCCTGGGTTGAAATTTCGACCCAATATACCCTACATGTATATTATACCCTAACCCAAACACTAACCCTAACCCACACTCTAACCCTAGTTTTTGAGTAATTTAAGTAAAATCCAAAAATCTAATTCGTGAAATTCCTAATGGAGACCTATTCATCTATTGAAATTACCCTTTGGAGACCTTTTCACTCCCATTGTCCCCATTTCTCCAGTGGGTACCGTATTTCGCACCCTACCCCTTGCACCCACACACAATTTACATCATACCAATTACCACTGAATAATGTCATTGTTTATTCCTATACTAAATGAGCTCTTTTATATGTGACCTGCTCCAACGAAACCCAGACAAAGTTGACAATTTTTGTTTTTTAGATTTATCTTTTTTTCAAATTCTCTAGCTTCTCAGCTTTAAAATGATGTATCATTTATACATGTATCCCCACCCTATCTCCCCTGTGGGAAGGATTTAGTGATACAACCCTGACAACCTGAATATGAGATAAACAGCTTTGAAGTTCAGAAAAGCGTATTATTTATATACACAACTGTTTCACAAAAATCGACAAATATAACACTTCTGGGCGACGGATTATGTTCAAATTTAGGGAGATTGTAGATTAATAGTTTGTGATTCAGGAAAACCCAAAACCTCAAAATGGTAAAATCCACTATGAAATGACTTCAGGAGTACATTGTAATAAAACACATTGTGCGACTTTGTCAGGATTTCGTTGGAACAGGTCACATATTGGGTGGAGTCATTGGGTGTTGTCATACAACAGAGGAGAATATTGATTATTTATCACACTGCAGGAATGCACTCCATGCATGGACCAACCTATTCATGGAACAACATGGGCGGTGCCACACATTATGATAATCAAAACTGTGGATTTTGTGCTTAGGGTTTGAACTTTTGCTAAACTATGATTATGAATAGATAACAATTATTTTGGGGTTTTAGAAAGAACTCAAAATGAGTACTTTCGATTTCAAAAGCAATTATTAAACAAATATTTGGAAAATTGTATAATTGTCAAAAAAATAATTAATACAGAATGGACTTCAGTAAAACAAAAACCAGTTTCTCGTCTGGGCTTTATAAATATAAAAAAAGGGGGGAGGGGAGGCCCTTTTTTTATTTTATTGTCAAAAAAACACAAATAACATAAGAATAACTGCTTGACTCCGGGTGAAAACAAATGATGTTTTTCGTGCTTTTCTCGGCATTCATGATTGTAAAACTAAAGACAGGTTAGTTAAACAATATTTACTATGAAATACAACCCCCCAAATCCACCCATTCATGATAATTCAAGCAATTACAATTCATTGCAATTCAAGCAATGGTGTATAATACCTTTAAGATTGTGGATTAACATTCTAAGATAGATTCTTCCATTTTCTACATTATTTTGCCGACACTTTTGTGCACTAATGAGCCATAATAATTTAAAACAGAATTTAAACTTGCATTACAATTTTGCTAGAAGAAATAATTGCGAATAATTATTTAAAAAAGAAGGCAGCCGAGGAAAAATAAAGTGGGTGGGGACAACAAACTTTTATTCAAAATTTAACACAGAATGAACTAAATTTACACAAATACAGCCAGTTTATTTATCAAAGACTGAATTCATTTCAATTCAATTACAAACAACACAGAAAACTTCATTAAGGTTTTTTGCCCATCTCCAAAACCCTCTCAAATTGAAATGTACAACTGTAATTGTCAACCATTCACATTTAAATTACCAAATCATGTAAAATTTCGTTGATTTATTAACAATAATAATAATATGCTATTTCAAACCAAAAAGAAAAGTTATTTGCATAATGATTATAATTTGTTTTAACTTACCGCCCACTGTTTGCAGAAGACTCGAGAAGAATATCCCGAAGAAAATAAACAGGATGTAATTGTAGATCTGCCGAGTACCGCAGTGGCACCGCGTGGGTCCTTGTTGTCTAGGCGAACGACGCTCAGCCATCTCGACCGACAAATTTGACCTCTGCACCCGCCGTTCCGACGCTCCGAAACACGCTCTCGTTGGGATGATTTCACGACGGCATTTACTGTTCTCATTACCTCGGTTGCATGCGTTCGGTTTGTAGTTTTTTCGTTATCTTCCACGGAAAGAACCGACCGAAGTTTGGTATTGGGAACATTCACAGAAACAGCTTTATTGAAACAATTTTCTAATGCTAAACTGAACTCCGGTCATTCTGTTTTACCAAGGAGGAATAAGGTTTTACTCGCTTAGGAATTTGAAAAGTGAGTCACGTAAACAATGCATAGGTACAATGCATGCCACCTGTTGAAAGCTGGAGTGCGATTACCAGACGTCACACAAGGGAAATGAACGCGATTAGAAGTTGGGTCCGATTAGAAAAAATAATAGAGGGCGCTATTCCAGTTCAACGGTTACAAAACTTTCACTTGTTGTAAAGTGTCTTTCGTTTCAATTTTTATCTTAGAATAACGTACCCAAACGGTAGACAATTCAACTGAATTTAGTGGTGTGTTGTATTTATAAGGGAAAATACAACTACCACTAATTTCTCACGATCTAGTAAATACACCTTCAAAGTCATCCACTTCCTTTCTTGAAGCATTCTTGTAGTAAAAAAACTTTTTAAAAAAATCGTCTGGTGAAAGTGTTTTACTAGCTTGTTGGCGCGGTCTGCACAAATAATAAAGGTATCGCCATGGTGAGAACGCTAGTTTAGCCGTAGTAGCGTTAGACAGTTTCAGTTTTACTTCCCGAATCTGTTTTTTACATCGATTTATTTTCTTCCTCCCTATTTTCCTACCAATATAGAAAAGTTGTTCAGTTTTTAAATGAGGCGTTTTTTCCATAAAGTTTGGATTAGGCCAATTTTAGCTGCCGAAATAAAAACCCAAGTTAATATTTTTTTTGTTCAGCGGTTTGACGCCCACAACCGGTGTACATCCTCCATGATTGTACTAAGATACCCTACCAATGGAGGAAGAAATTAATGCCCTTCCCGAGATGGAGGATAAGGGAACTACCTCTTGCTCCGTATGGCGATACATGTACATAAACTAAACACATCCACCATATCTAAAAGGAATCCCCGAGATTCCGGGGAACACAAACAAACACAAAGGCCCCATATTAAATTTGCTGCGAAAATGAATAAATGGGCGAGAGCACTATAAATCGTTCGTATCAATCGTCACTTTCCTTTGTTCCTTAGAAGACGAACAAATGGGTGTTTCAATAAGCCTCGGCCGGATGGCGTCAACTTTGTTTGCAGGTGCGATTTTCATATGAACCCCTCCCTTCTTAATTCTTAATTGTTGTTCATTGTTTAAAAGATATTTCGGGGATCACGGGCCGCTCTGCCTAAATTGTACTGGGTTATGGAAGCCGTTTGTAGTTTCATAACCAAAAAACCGGACATTTAAACAAAGTTCGATTTTTCAGTATGTAGGCTTAGTAGTTGTGGCTGATCATTATTTACAAATCAACAAAATAGACTTGTCTCGCTTCAAGTGACACTGATCAATGTTAAGAAAAGTTTATTTCGTACAACATAAAAGAAAAATATCAACGATGACATTCTCCTAATTAACATTTATGACCAATTACAAATAAAATTGTAATTTATTGTGAAATATTTCAGTACCATATTAAAAAAAGAAAATAGCTATTTATTACTTTACTACTTTACGATTATTCATTATTATACACACACATTCTTTTCGTACATACATGTGTATATTGTACAGAGTATATCTAACTTTATAGAATATTCACAGAGGCACTTATCCGGCATGGTTTTTTTTTAATTTGGGGAAAATAAAGGAAATGAAATGATTATTGCTTTCTCATGTAATAGAAATAGGAATTGCATTTTTCGAACCATACTTTCCAACAATTTTGTCTAAAAAAGTACAAATAAAATTCACTTTACAAATACTAATTAGTACAAATAAAATTCACTGTAAAATGATTGCAATCACTACTGTTTGATCTTAATCAATTCTAAACAGAATACATAAAAATAAATATTTCAACATTATAATTAATTTTATTAATATAATCTCAGTAAATATCACCGACTATTGCTTCTTTAAAATTTTGATAAACAGCTGCAGATTAACCATGTCTGACTCATCTATATCGAGTTAAATGTCCAAAAAAATCCTGATTTTTTTTTACATCCTTACGGCTGATGTCACTTTTTTTATCATATATTATTACAATTAACATCAGTCAGTGTAAAAATGTTTAAAAAGAACATGAATCTGGTAGTGAGAAACATTTCCAATTTTGTTAGGGAAAAAATAATGCACTCTCTGTAGACTTTGTACAACACAGCCAGAGAAGTGGCGTCCGGATACGACATTCTTTTAAAAAATACCTTGAAACATTTCAGTGATCGAGCAATCTATACAAAATTGCAGAACCTAAGAGCGTGTTAATTGCCGTAACGGTTTGCACGAGTCGCCCCGAGTTGTTAGTCTTTGGTATCAGTGTCACAACAACAAAATTTACGCCGAGGTACAGGACGGCGATGAGCGCAAACGGCGTTAGTTGTCACGGAAGCGCCAGGTCCACGTCGCGACTCTCGCTGACCGAGATCCAACGATTCATGATCCACTTTTGACCCTTTGTGACCGGGCAGCCGCCGTGCCAGGTGAAAGGGTCCACGTCCCCCAGCCACCCTGTGGTTTCGTTGATGAAGTGGTTGTACCAGACCACCGCCTTGCCTTGCTTGGGGCGGACCTTGAGGTTGGATTCCTGGCAGCGAGTGTTGAGGTTCATCATGCCGGTATGACGAAACACCTGCAGGAAGGTATGCACAACATGGTCAACAGATAGAGAAAATACGAGTGGAGTAGAGTTGTGGTACAGTCTTCAGAAGTCCTCTCGAGTCCAAGTCCTCGCAAGTCTACGCAAGTCCTCGCAAGTCCTCGCAAGTCCTCGCAAGTCCTCGCGAGTCCCACAAGTCTTCAGGAGTCCCCGCAAGTCTTCAGGAGTCCCCGCAAATCTTCATGAGTCCTCGCAAGTCTTCACGAGTCCTTGCAAGTCCTCGTAAGTCTTAGCGAGTCTTCGCAAGTCTTCAGGAGTCCTTGCAAGTCTTCACAAGTCCTTGCAAGTTTTCACGAGTCCTTGCAAGTTTTCACGAGTCCTTGCAAGTCTTCACGAGTCCTTGCAAGCCCTCGTAAGTATTCGCGAGTCCTTGCAAGTCCCACGGCTTACACTGTGACTTACAATGCAGACAACAGATGCTGTGCAACTCTTTCCAAGTAACTGCTTGCCCCTGGCACCAGAGAAACTAAAGGTCATGCTGTTGCCTCCAATGTTAAGTGCAGCAATGAGTAAGGGATACAATAGATCTAATATACCTTGTTGGTTTTGACCCTATGTAGTCAGTGATTGCTTGTCTAGTTTTGTCCTTACATGCGTGCTGTAGGTTTCATTGTTGGCAACTGGAAACGCAGTCTCGCCTCCTCCCTCCACATCATTTAGGTACACCATGATCGTCATAAATCTGTCGAGTAGAGACAAATTTTGTAGATATATTTTTTTTTTTAGGGGTGCCACATATTCTTCTATGGTTTTCATATTTTTGGCTCACGTTTCAAATTTCTAAGACTGGCCAACTTTTGCCGGCATAGATCTCTTTTGCAGAATTGTAGTCGAGTCCCTGCAAGTCCGTTCACAAGTCCTTTCGTGAAGCCAGTCACAAGTCCCTTCATAAAGGCAGTCACAAGTAACTGGATGAACAATGACAAAGGAATGCTTTTGTCAAAGCTGATTTGAATAGCTTGTGATTTGAATTGGAACTGTGAAGGACTTGTGATGGACTTGCAGGGACTACATCCCTGCTCTTTTGTACCGGAGACATTTCTGGCATCTAGCAAGGAACTTTGGCAAGCTGGCTAATTCTGTGCTTAAAAACAAAATCTCAATCACGTTCGTAAGTAGTGATATGTCAAGGCCGGTTCATTCTCGGCAAAAAAGCGAATGCGAACACGAAGTTTTAGATGCCAGGGCACCTTTTCGTACTGCGAATGTTTTCCTGACTTTCAATTCGCTTCGCATTCACATCAAATATAAATTGGGGAGTCGGGTTGGCGTAGCGGTTCTTTCCTCGCCTTCCACCGCTGTGACCTGGGTTTGAATCCAGCGTGGGCCAATATGTGGATTGGGTTTTCAGTCCCTGCCTGATTCCGTGGGTTTTCCCCCCCAGGATATTCTTCCGGGGTTTGCCTCGCACCTCTAAAACTGTACCTTCTTCTCATTATCTTCTCTCTACATGTTTCTTCAGGCTTGCGAGCTACAGTGCCAAGGGCGCTTTTTGAGGGATCCTTGGTTTTATTATTAATAATAATTCGTACGGTGAGCAGAATTGGCACCCAGTTCTTAAAGGGATCGTATACGTTTGGTAATTACTCCAAAAATTAATGGCAATAAAAACTTACTTGGTAAGAAGTACAGCAGCTTTGGATAGTATAATGCATTTTTAGACTTTTTCACTTCGAAGTACTGCATTTATGGACAAAGATCACTTTTTATCCCCAAAAATTTGAATCTGAGAAACGTTACTGCAGTGACGTTTCTCAGATTGTGTATTCCAATGCAGATTATTCTTCCTGCGTGAACATAACCGCTCCGGATTTTCGGCAATATCTCAAAATCGCTACCACCTTTTTGAAATTAAGTTTTTACAGGCTAGTTTAATGGTATATATCTATAACTATAATAGGATTGAAACGAACAGTGGTTTTAAATTACCAAACGTATACGATCCCTTTAATAACTGACTCGCCTGCATATCCGGCAGTGCTTGTTATCAGTCAAATGGCAGCATGGCAACTCGTCGATGAAGCTGGAGTCGTGATGGGCATTGTAATGGCCGTGTTTCCCATAATGCACCACCTGAAAGTAGCTGAATTTGTCGATGAGGGCCTGGGGAAGCTGGCTCAGCTTGGAGATTCTGGGCAGCAAAAGAAAAAAGAAATTAAGAAAGGTAAAAAGAAATAGTATTTTTAGCAAATTCTTTTTATGGAAAAAAAAGAAAAGATAATCATTTATTGAAACACTGGTTTATTGAAATACTGGAACATTTTATTGAAACACCTGTGCATGGAGTTTATTAGCAAATTTGGTGTCATGACCCACAATCAAATCAGTCTCTCGATGGACCTGATGCGCACAAGCCAATATTAATTTATATAAAGTATGCACAAGTAATGACATTCAATGGCGAGTTATAACTCTAGAGTATAGACGAATCCAACGAAGGCATTTTTTTCATTCGTCATTGCCAGCGCTGTTTCACTCTCGGGGGGGCCATGCGGCATTAATTTCCTACAGCAATAGGGCTACTGGCCCCCCACAATGTCCGTGTATGCACGCTCCACCGTATATGTGACCCGATCCATCGTAATCAGGAATAAGTCGCTGGTGCCGTTTTACGCAATCGGCCGTTGAAGTGAACGCATGGGTGAAAATCGTGACCAACTCGATTTTCTGAACATTGTTTTTTAGGAAGTGTAGTTATCACAGATTATTGTCAATAATGTCTTGTATGTAAAAACGATCAATAAAGATGAAAATTAAGAGGTTTTGTGTGCGCTGTCCGTATGATTGGGGTGCATTATTGATATGATATTTATAGGTGTCATATTTCTAAAAAATATATAAGATATAAATACAAACTACGGGAGATTGTAGTCAAGGTAGTGACCAACTAATGTGGAAACTGTTATGACAATCAGACAACAGGAAGTATGCCGTTGCTATGGTTGTTTATTGGAAAGCCTGCATTTGCGTTTACTTTGATAACTGTTTATTTCAAAGCTGTTTTTTCGGAATGTGGATTCGGCAAATAAATATACACCTGTCATCTTCATCAGACCATAACTCGTTAACCTAAACAGATACACACTTATGAATTACAAAGCTTATGAAGTTCCCTTTCTCACCATGTGCATATCTCAAAAAGTCATTTTGCGACTTATTCCTGATTACGATGGAGCAGGTCACATAATGTCATTGGAGACGTCTAAAGCTAGATGTACATTGAACCATTAACCCAAATGTGTCTTAGAATCGCAGTTATATGATCACCTCTCTTGGAATGACTGCACCAGCGGATCCTCCGTCTCGCCTGGATAGATCCACGTCTGCTCACTGAACCGCGACTTCTTAATGGGCTCTTCCTCCAGCAGCTTTGTAACGTAGGACGAGATCTTGCTGATAGTCTGACCGTTGACTTCATGCCTGGACAAGAATCCTTTGTGTCAAAAAATGGGATAGAAATTAGAAAATGAAAATAAATGCCAATCATTGACGGTTTGTCAATTGTACAGACCTATGGACCTTATTCCTAAAGAAGCTAGCCATTTTGGTCGTGTTCCCTGAATGTATTTTATAAATTGTGAACTATTGAATGGGATGGTGCCAGACTATTTTTGCATTCTAGCCTCACTTTCAATATTTTTTAAAAATGTGGCTTAAATTTTTAATCACAAATTTGTAATTATTCGTCAGAGAGGACTAGTATTATTTTATAATTAAGTTCAGGTTATTTCTATCCACAAGTTCCAAAAATAAAGATTTTACCTCGCTTTCAATTCAATACGACCGACTCGTGAAATATGCTGCGTTCCAATCGCGTCGTGTTTATCGTGTTTACGAGTTCACGAGTCGTATAATGGCATTCTAATCGCCTGGTAACTCGTGTTCACCAGTGGTGAACTCGAGGTGGAATTTTGTTCTCCATGTTCACGACTTCATTAACGAATGAAATACTCGCGCATGCGTGTTGGTTCACGTACGAGTTCTTGCGCGATAAAGAATGTCCTTACTGCACAACTAACTCGACTGTGCGTGTGCGTCTTGGTGGGTAGCATTTGGAATGCAACCCACTCGTGAACATGGAGAAATTCACGGTGAACACGCTAAAAACGATGCGATTGGAACGCAGCATAAAGCCCATTGCCCTCTTTTGCTCAATGTCCACGATTGACGGTATTTATAAATGTACACAGACCCTTTTGGCTTTACTAGGGCTGTGCCCCGGAACCGAGTACTCAAGTGATGTCAGGGAACGGATTCCGGCCGGATTATGGAATCGTTACCAGTAAAATATTTTACAAATTATACTAGTAACTTTTCAGACGATGAAAGCCAAAGGTATTAAATGTCTTTTGTTGGAAATTTTTAAAAATTAAACAAGGCTACATTTTGCGAATTTGCTGTTTACACCTTAAAGCAAAGCTCACAGTAAATACTTCTATCTTTGCCATATTAACTCATTGATGTGGCAACGTTATAATGTGGACTTCTATGAACAATCTGAAAAGAAACTTATGAGATTTTAATTTTGTGGTTAAGTTTCTTTAACGGTTATCTGGGTACCCGTGTTTTATGTTATCGGGTACCTGGTTCCCAAACTACCCGTAAATGCACACCTCTACGCTTTACACTACAGCAGTGATAGCTCACAGTGTACATGTACATGTCACTCACCATCACTGTTTAAATCAATGCCCAGTTCAGAATACCTGCAAGACAAACAAAATACCTTCTAAGAACAAAACATCTTCAAATAATGTTTATGCAAGATACATAAAAACAGATAACTAGTGATAAACAGTGGAGTGTCGTGGCCGGGCGGTTAAGAACCCAGTTTTCTTTTTCGCAGAGCGTGAGTTCGAGTCCTGTGTCGACACGTGTGTCCTTAAGCAAGGCAATTAAACCACTATTGCTTCGTCCTTCGGGAGTTGGGATGGGACGTAAAGCTGGTGGTCTCGTGTGTTGTGTAATGCACGTAAAAGAACCCAGTAATTATAACACTCATCGCTAAGAGGAGTGGTTTTGCCCCCGTGTTCCTGGCATCGCCTCGGAATAGGCAACTAGATTGATTGGCGCTTTACAAATCCAGATGGGATTGGATAACTAATCATTTAAAAGGTATAGTAGGCTATTTACAGCTCCCCCCTAAAAAACCCACAACAAATAAATAAATAGAACACAAACAACCAAATTGTTGTTGAAAATCAAACTTGGTTTAAAGATATTAATGACACTAAAGCCCCCCCAGCCCCCCCAGCCCCCCCCCCCCCCCCCCCCCCCCACCCACCCCCAAAAGTTGTTTTTTTAACCAGTTTGCGCCGGGATTATTTTAACATCACCGAGCCGAGGGGCGGGATTATTTTTGAACAAAACTCGATCCAAAGCAGGTTCTGGCCGATAGTGCCGGGCCGGAAGCACACCCACGCATTTCCGGCCTTGCTCGCGGCTGCTGACATGTTTTTTTCTTGTTAAACCATTGTTGACTTTACTTAGTATTTCTTTCTCTTATTGTATAAGATTTTCCATTTACCTTATTTTGTTGTAATTTCTGTTTTTGTTTTTCTAATGTATACTGCTTTTGCCAATCAATAAAACATAAAATAGAAAGGGAAAAAGAGAAGAAAACCATTTATTACTGCACAAAATGACAATATTATAGTCTACTGTACCGTTAATTAACCAGCCACCTACATGTAACGGACACCCAACCAAACCCAACCATCATTGAACCTATGGCTTTTGAGCATACAAACAGTCGTCAAGGTAACAGGACGACACTACAAAATAAGCCATTGCCATGGTAACACTGAATAGGTGGGTTATCTACCCTTCAATGCATGACAAAATGGCTACAGAGATGTAACGAAAATGGCCGAGTATTCAGCAAAAAACTAAATAATAATCAAGATTAACTTGGAAATTTACCCAAAATGTTATATAATTGTGCAAAAGAAGAAAGCAATTTAGCTTTAAAAGTAGTATACACCATTTGCAAATATCGACGAAATTAAACTACCAAATTCTTAAGAAATATCTTACTTATTTGAAAGTAAATAATCATTCAAGAGATCCAGCAAATGATTGCACTAGATATCCTGTAATTGTTCCGAAAAATGTAATTCTATAACAAATTCACGAGGGCGATCGGGAAAAAACAACTCCAAGAACAAGAACAACAACTGCCCGACGCCGGTTGAAAACGAACGTCGTTTTTTTCTTGCCTTTTCCTTGGCATCTATGATTATAAAACTTCAAACAGGTCAGTTAACCAGTTCGCGCCGGATGACGTATATAAACGCAAAAATTCCCCCAAATTCAAAACGGATGACGCATAAACACGCCAAGTTCAAGTTCGGAAATGTATGTCAGCAGCGCGCAAGGCCGGAAATGCGTGGGTGTGCTTCCCGGCACTATCAGCCTGAACACGCTTCGGATCGAGTTTCGTTAAAAATAATCCCGCCCATCGGCTCGGCGATGTTAAAATAATCCCGGCGCGAACTGGTTAAACGATATTTACTATAAAATACAATTGTATTTAATACCCCTCTAAATCCTTATAATTCCTTATAATTCAAGCAATAACCAATGGTATATCCTACCTTTAAATATATAACTACCAACATAAAAAATACAAGAACTACAGAATAATTATGAAATACTGGAATGTTAGTGAATAATAGTCTAAAGCACCCCGTTTCGACTCGTTCTATTTTTTTAAATGCCTCTTAATCATTCTACACTAGGATACAAATAGGCGAACCTTCAATTACATAACCTAATCCGAAATTGCCACTTTAACGAGTCAGCCAAGGGCCACATTGTAATTCAAAACAGCTCGAGCCGGCCGCAAATTTGTTTTTCCCAAACGACATATCCGAACGGGGTGTAAGCTATGACATTTTTGTACTCTACAAATTTTAAAGATTTTTTTTATTGACTTAAAGGTAGGATACACCAATGGTAATTGCTTGAATTGTCATGAATAGGTGGATTTGGGGGGTTGTATGTTATAGTAAATATCGTTTAACTGACCAATCCGAAGTTTTACAATCATGGATAGCGAAAAAAGCATAAAAAAACAGCGTTTGTTTTCAACCGACATCGAGCTGTTATTTTCATGTTATAATTTTTCTTTATAAAATTCTATTTTTCAGAATAATTACAGGATATCTAGGGCAATCATTTTGCTGGATGCCTAGAATCATTATTTACTTTCAGATGAGTAAGATATTTCTTAATAACTCGGTAGTAAATTATTTTGATATCTGCAAATGGTGTATCCTGCCTTTAAACAAATTAGTATTGTTGAGAATTCGAACCCACAACCTCCAATCTCTATGCCATGCACCGTATTGACTAAGTTATTGGAATGCTTGGCTGAAAATGATCATTCATTGGAAATTGCATTGCATTATTGCATACGTACATACGTACCATTGCATACATACATGTACCTATAATATACACGTACGTACATACGTAACGGGTGTTTAACAGTCTATTAGCATCAGTGGCATAACTAATGGGGGGAGGGGGGCCTACAGGGGACACGGCACGCCACTCCCCCCCTCCTCCCCCACCCAATTACGTCGCTGATTAGGGTGACATTTGAAGGAAAACAAAATCACGAGCCGGCCCCTAAATTGACGTCAGCCAACACTCTGGCTGCGAGAAGCAATTGAGGAGGCATCGGGGCTGAAACTTAAGAATCACCTGCACTATGATGGAGTCTTGATGAGGGCCTGTGCTAAAAAAAAAAGGCAATTTTTTTGTATTTATATTTTTACTGTACCATTGACCTATCGCCGCCCATGGCCATTTTCCAATGACTCTCAAATGACTCTCAAATTTGTATCCTAGTGGAGACATCTCTTTGTTCTCGTGTACAAACTGCTTAAAAAGTCGGGCACCTTTTTCAAAATGCTCCTATTTCAACCACAATTAATTTCCTGGGTTGAAATTTCGACCCAATATACCCTATATTATACCCTAACCCAAACACTAACCCTAACCCACATCCTAAACCTAGTTTTTGAGTAATTTGAGGCACACTCTAAAAATCTAATTCGTGAAATTCCCAGTGGAGACTTATTCATCTATAGAAATTTACCCTCCGGAGACCTTTTGTCTCCATTATACACATTGTGTTCAGGTCTCCAGAGGGTACCGAATTTCAGATCATCATATGATATTCCAAATCTTGGACAAACATTTCATTACTAATCTTGTTTGCAACTGCAACTGCAGCTATAACTGATCACTGTGGCAAACTAAAAAATAAAATAATACAATTATGCTGAAATGTCTAATCTGATTTATATGCTCAAGCATCCTGTGAAATCGCGGCACCTCGTGTGCTGTCATTTTCAAGAAAAGTGGAATTTGTTATCACTTTTCAATAATAGTCTTGGCCAACCATCAATCAGAAAAAAATTACTTTTTCAAATACTGCCCCCAATTTATCAAACTCAGTCCACATTTTTGCTTAAAATCGATTACACATCATTAAAAGGTACATTGTACAAGCCAGCTAGTCTGTTCAAACCAGTTCGCGCCGGATGACGAATATAAACGCAAAGTTTTCCCCAGATTCAAAACTAGATGACATAATAAACACGCCACGAGCAAGGCCGGAAATGTCTGTCAGCAGCGAGCAAGGCCGGAAATGCGTGGGTGATGTGCTTCCCGGTACTGTCGACCTGAACCTGCTTCGGATCGAGTTTCGTTAAAAATAATTCTTAAATGTCTATAAATTGCCACGTTTCATCTTGGGAACCAGACCTTACAAACAGCATTTCTGTTTCCTAGTTTTTTCTTTATAAAGCAAGTCAGTATAATAATTGTCTACAATTTTCTATCAACTAACCCCCCCCCCCCCCCCCCCACCCCCCAAATTCATCCATTTCTGAAAATTACAGCAAAAGCAAATATTGTACTGCACAACTATACAAAATATACTTTGAGATTACTATTAAAAAAAATGTACCCAAGAAACCTTTTTAAATAGAGAATTCCCTTAGGTAAAGCTCACATTATTACCCTTTGATACTGCACCAGCTGGCAAAGCTGGTGGGTGAAATGCTCTCTGATTTCCCAAAGCAATGAGATTTAATTTAACTCGGCACAATTCCCCGCGAGCTACAACAAGCTTGTAATCCTAGTTTAACAAAAAATACCTGCCTTCCCCCGTTCAGGGCAATTGCAATCCATTGATTAATGTTTCCTTCCTCCCACGGCCACTTTTAACGGAAAGTATCCATTTTACTTGTGAGAAAGAAAGATGCCGATGGTTTTTCCTTGAAAAACTTTAATTCTATAAATTTTTCTTTGAATTATGTTTAGTAGATGTGTCCAAGATTTTCTTAAAGGTATCGTATACGTTTGGTAATTACTCAAAAAATTAATGGCAATAAAAAATTACTTGGTAAGAAGTACAGCAGCTTTGGATAGTATAATACATTTCTAGAAATCGTTCACTTCGAAGTACTGCGGTTATGAAAAAAGACATCACTTTTTATCCCCTAAATTTGAATCTGAGAAGCGTTACTGCAGTGCGGTTTTCAGATTGTGTATTCCAATGCAGATTATTCTTCCTGCGTGGACATAACCGCTCATAAATCTGCGGAATGGTAATATTAGGTGTCGATCGAGTGGCATTTTGGAGCGAACTGAAAATCTCCAGCATAACTTTCCAGCGGCGGGATCTATAAAAAGATGTGATCTGACGCTGGGCACTTACATGTGCATACATGTAACAATATCTGTCAAAATAATAAATTGGCACTCAAAATGCATTCTCAGGGGCCTTTTTCCAAACCTTTGCTTCGTCTTCGGTTTCGCCTCCAAATAACTGATCACTGAGAAGCAAATAGAAATGGAAGCAAATGGAGTCTAACTTTTGGGTTCGCATCAATCGAGTGATTGTTTCAGAAGAAAAACAGGCATCAGAATGTGGCTGGAGATCTCGCAGTTGGGAATCTAAAATTGCCTTAAGCCAAAGACGAAGATAAAGCCAGGGATTTGAAAAAGCCCTTAGTCTATTCTAGGCTGTTGTCTATGTTTGTTATAACTTCAACCTCATGAATAAATATGTAAGGTTTAGATAAAACAAAATTAATGCAACTTTTAATTTTCCATGTGAGATAAATAAAGCTTGATTTGACTAACAAAACCAATGAAATTGATTCTCATATTGTTTAGCATATTAAGTTATACACACAAAAATGGTCTTTCCTGTTAACCAGTTCATGCCAAGAGGACGTATATACACGCAAAGTTTCCCCAGATTCAAAAACGGATGACGCATAAACACCTCACGAGCAAAGCCGGAAATGTCTGTCAGCAGCGAGCAAGGCCGAAAATGCGTGGGTGTGCTTCCCGGTACCATCGGCCTGAACCCACCTCGGATCGAGTTTCGTTAAAAATAATCCCACGCCTCGGCTCGGTGATGTTAAAATAATCCTGGCGCGAGCTGGTTAAACAGACGAATAACCACTCAAAATTTCGTCGCCAAAAAAGATTTTAGGCCATCCAGCATTTACACGACTAATATTGAAGGATTTTCTCAACCTGATTTTCCAGACGAAAAAAAAAAAAAAGGGCAAAGGAAAACAATTAAATAGGTCACTGGATAACTGGGTCTGAGCATATGCGACGGTTTACAGGGATAAGATGCTAATACGCTAAGACGATCAGGCCTAAATGAACCTACGTCTGCAGCTTATGGTGTAGGTATTAAAAGGGCACTACAGGCCTTCATTTTAATAAATCTGAGGAGAGCTGTGCATCGCTCTCCTTAAATCAAAAGGTGAATTGAGGAGAGTGATTTTAAAATCGCTCTCCTTAAATCAAAATAATGAATTAAGGAGAGTGATTTGCTCTCGCTAACAAAACGCAAGTTTAAAGGCCCTGGACACTATCTGTAGTTAATCAAAATGACAACCAAAGGTGTCTATGCCTTTAATAAACACATACTAAAGAAAAGGAACACAACATTCACCAGTAGTTCAACTTTTGGCGCTTTCCCATCCAGTGACATTTCTCTCTCTGTGACTTGTATGGCTTAATGCGCGAATTAGTCTAGGCCCGTTATGTCCGAAATAAATGGAATGGGCGAACACGAAAGACTAGATGACCGTTGTTGGTATAAGATAAATCTGATGTGATTTTATTTGGGGGTGCGAGGAGAGAATTGTAATCGCAAATTCTCTTGTGTTAGCAATAGCAATGCTTTCGTGTCTTTACTGTTATGACACTCGTTGCAGGTTGCAGGTAGGTGATTCCATGGTGAGGAATGGGTTTTAACTCGCAAGGTGTGTGGGTTTGGTGTGGTACAATCAATGAACGTGAATTCCAGGTATTTGGAACTTAGCCATATTATTTATATTGGAGGAGCGCGAGCGCGATCGCGCTCCTTTAAAATGAAGGCCTGGCACTATGTCCGAGGGCATTTGAGTGAGGATGCAAGTTAAAGGTAGTATACACCATTGGTAATTGCTTGAATTATCATGAATGGGTAGATTTGGAGGGTTGTATTTCATAGTAAATATCGTTTACTGACCTGTCCGAAGTTTTACAATCATAGATGCCGAGAAAAGCACGAAAAACAGCGTTTGTTTTCAACTGGCGTCGAGCAGTTATTCTTATGTTATCTTTGTTTTTTCGCGATCGCCAGACGGCGATCCAGAATTTTTCTTTATAAAATTCTATTTTTCGGAATAATTACAGGATATCTAGCGCAATCATTTTGCTGGATGCCCAGAATCAACTTTCAGATGAGTAGGATATTTCCTAATAATTCGGTAGTAAATATTTTCGATATCTGCAAATGGTGTATACTACCTTTAAGCGACTTATAAGTCAGATGTAGCGTGGGGCTGAGTGCAAAGGTTTAAATAGAGCTGGGTTAGTCGATAAAAAAGCGTTCAAAAGTGTGACATTTTGGGGTGTCCCAGTTATACCTGACCAAGTAATTTCTAATGCAAGAATCACTAAAATTGACTTCAAACTTTCAGTAAATTTGTTTTGCAGTTACTTAGCTTAATGTAAACACTCTTTGAGATAGAAGGCACCAAAGAATGTGTGGCAAATTATAAAAAAAAAAAAAGAATCTTAAGTCCGATGTACATGCAACAGTGACAACAAAATTGGACCAATAATTTATAGACAAACCCAGCTAAAATTTTAATTAAAAGCTGTATCCTTTAATTTGTTTAAAGTTTTTTTTTGCGGTGCCGAGATAAAACTACTTGCATTTTTCTGATGTCGTCATCGTCCAGGTACACGTCATAGCCATCTTCTAAAGTCAGTTGTAGCTGAAAGATTAGAATCAAACATACATGTATATGTGACCAGGCACTACAAAATGGGTGGAAAGTCGCACAATAAAAAAGTTGACTTTATTACATTTCTAGAAAAAAAAAAAGTCCTAAGCTTTAAAATGATGTATTGTGTGTTGCTGAAGCTTATTCCTAGCCGCCGCTATACTCTTTTGAAATAGCTGAATTCATGCTCCCTTGTTTTGAGAAAACGGAGTTTAAAGTCTGTGAACCGTGCCAACTATACTATCACTCAGTGCAATTCAGCCACAAAAAAACCAACACTTTAGAGATTTAATTGAGCTAAAAAAAATTGGGATATGATAAAGAATGGTTTTATGTATGTAAAAAGGTTAACTCGAAACCGAACTCCCACATGAAAAATGGACGTTTTGGCCAATAACTCGCTTTGGCAATGTGCGACTTTACGCTCATTTCGTGGTGCCAGGTCACATATGTGAATTCTGGTGGTTTTTGTTGTTGGTAAAATCTGTTCTAAAACTGCCATTTCGATAAGAAAAAGAAAAAAAGCAGAAAACAATGTTCAGTCTTTACCTCCCTCAGACTAAGTTTCTGGTCTCCGTTGACGTCGCGCAGTGAGAGACTCTTCGTGCCGCCAGTTGACTTGGTGGCGCTGTTCTGTAATCCTTGCTCCTTGGCTAACGATATGAAGTGGCTGCACTCGTCGCTCGTAAAGAAATCCGCGATTTCTGCTCAGAAAGTCAACAAGATCAATTTAACCAATTTCGTGCCGGATGACGTATATAAACGCAAAGTTTTCCCCCGATTCAAAACGGATGACGCATAAACACGCCACGAGCAAGGCCGGAAATGTCTGTCAGCAGCGAGCAAGGCCGGAAATGCGTGGGTGTGCTTCCCCGGTACTATTGGCCTGAACCTGCCTCGGATCGAGTTTCGTTAAAAATAATCCTGCGCGTCGGCTCGGTGATGTTAAAATAATCCTGGCGCGAACTGGTTAAACATCCAAAATGAATTTAGTCAAATGTGACTGTGCACAGTGCCCACAATGTATTAAGACATTCTACCAGTCTTGCACGGAGAATGAAACGTTACGTCGCGGTATAAAAGTCCAAGTGGGAACACATGTTAGAATTACATGAAGGAATGTCGCGGTAAGTTACCGTGAGGACGCGGAAGAAAAAGTCTAATGGGAACACGGCTTTAGTTGCAAACAATGTGTGTCGTTTTCCAAGACCTACCAAATATAACCGGCTTCATGTTGATGGTTTTGAGTTGGTGCATTTTGCCTGGAACAAGCTGTAGTTCTTCAACATGGCCGACCTAAACGGGAGTAGACAAAAGAATAAGAAACTTTGATGACTAAACACCTGCCAAAATATTTACCAAAATGCACAGCCATCGCAATAACTCTGTGCATTTTTTTGATAATTAATTTTTTCGATTATTTAAGCTTAGTATTTATCGATAACTCAAATTGATTGAACATTAAAATTGCGAAGCGAACAAAGTAAGCTGAATATTTTATATTTGGCAGATCTTAATGATTTTTTATCAGAAAAGGCCAAACAAAATTCTCACAGACATGATTTTTTAATCGTGTGTATATAGAGCAGCTCTCCGCAAAAAAACTGGCATCACACAATGAACTAGAAAAAAAGGGCACTCGGTGGACTCCGCAGACCTCCGTCTCAATGTTGAAATCTCCCAATGTTAAAAAATCATTCAAAGTGATCCAGATTCCAAATCTGGATCCAGATCAATCTGAAACTTTAACGGAATCATTCTTGACCCATAAGATACATTTATCTACCCACCAAGTTTAGTTAAAATTCCTCCAGTAATGTTCCGTAACAGACAAACAAACACACCAACATCCAAACAAACAGACAGGGTTAAATACATAACCTCCGCCATCAGAGATGGGCGGAGGTAATAAAATTAGTCACCTTATGCGATTAAAGTTTTCATAACATTTAAAAAAAAATATTCTACATAATCAAATGACATGCGAATGACTGCATATTCTGATATTCGGTTTGTCATGTCACTACGTCATATTGACCAAATGCGCTGCTGATAAGAGAAAATTTAAAAAAAATATATATGTGACCTGTTCCAACGAAACCCGGACAAAATTGACTTTTTAGTTTTTCAGATTTTGCTTTTTTCAAATTCTCTAGGTTCTCAGCTCCAAAATGATGTATCATTTATATATGTACCCCCACCCTATATTCCCTGGGGTCTGGATTTATTGATAAAACCATGATAACCTAATTATGAGATAAACAGCTTTGAAGTTCAGAAAAGCGTATTATTTCTATACACAAATGTTTCACAAAATTGACAAAAAAAAAACACTTCTGGTAGACGGATTTTGTTCAAATTTGAGGAGATTGTAGATTAATAGTGAGTGTCTTAGGAAAACCTAAAACCTCAAAATGGTAAAATCCATCCAGAAATGACTTCAGGAGTACATTGTGACAAAACACATTGTGCGACTTTGTCCGGGTTTCGTAGGAACAGGTCACATATAATCTAGCACAGCACCAGCACCAATACATTAAAGGTGTTTACTACCTTTTTATACACGCAACGGAACACTCTCTGCAAAGTCATGAATAACTTATAATTGCATCACTTCATGCCAAATTACACTGTGCATTTTCCCTTGAAATTCAATATTGCAGGACTAGGGGTGTGCATTTACGAGTAGTTTGAGAACCGGGTATCGATAACACAAAAAAACTATACGTGTACCCGGATAACCGTTAAAGAAACCCAACCCTAAAATGTAAGTTATTTTTCAGCTTGTTCATAAAGATCCACACTAGAATATTTGAGAATTAAGAACATGCATTCCACATCTTTGGAAAATATCTTTCTTCAAAAGAAAAAAAATAAGTCAAATTCTGCTCGGAAATGGTGTGATGCCCCCCCCCCCCCAATTTTTTTATTTTTTTTTAAATATATAAATAAAAACTGCTCCACCTATCTTTAACCAAATAAAAAATTACTGTCTAGACAATCTTTCCGGTTGGTTTCCCTGATGTCTTTTTATTTATTCTACTTAATTAATTTGCAATTAGGACAGTAGACTGAACTCGGGCACGAACACTGCACCACCGTCTCCATATGAGCAAGGACCAAGCAACATTCACTGAAGCACACAAAAAGCTTTCAACTTGACCTATATAATAAAATGTGTTCTGCTTTAAACTAGTAAACACCATTTGCTTATGCTGCAATAAAATTAACAAAATTGATGCCAGGCTTTCAAAGGTAGTATACACATTTGCAGATATCAAAAAAATTTAATACCGAATTATTAAGAAATATCTTACTCGTCTGAAAGTAAATAATGATTCTAGGCATCCAGCAAAATGATTGCGCTAGATATACTTTAATTATTCTGATCGTGAAAAAACACAAATAACATAAGAATAACTGCTCGACGCCGGTTGAAAACAAACGCTGTTTTTTGTGCTTTTCTTGGCATTCATAATTGTAAAACTTTGGACAGGTTAGTTAAACAATATTTACTATAAAATATAACCCCCCAAATCCACCCATTCATGGTAAATTCAAATAATTACCAATAGTGTATACTACCTTTAAGCAAAAAAAGCAAAACAAAAGTATTTAACTACCTTTCCAACAAATATATTTCAATCATAAAAAAAAATCACAAATACCTGAACAAAGTTCAAAGCGATAGGACAAAATGTTGCTCTTTGGACCCTAACATGATATGGAATGAGTCATAGGTGTTAAGTTTCGCAGAGCACAGACATAACAATCGGAATTTGATTTGAAACCTGGGATTGATGTCAATCTGATTGCAACTTAATAATTATGATAAAAGACTAGCTGGTTTGCGGCCCTTCAAGAATGTGGACTAAAATTGGAATTGGAGGTTAACATTTGATAAACATCAGTTGTTTTTCCCAATGATGGTCAGCCGACGAAACAAATTTTACAGGCTTAACTGCCGACTTTAACCCTAACAATCCTCAATCCTTCACCTGTTGGAGGATTGAGGACTGTTAGGGTTAATCCTAACATTCCCTCAATCCCCATCCAGTCAAACTCCAACACCAGGTTTTGTTGGGATCTCTTGGGATGGGTACTGGAACCCTTAACCAGTTCGCGCCGGGATTATTTTAACATCACCGAGCCGAGGGGCGGGATTATTTTTAACGAAACTCGATCCGAAGCGGGTTCATCCGATAGTGCCGGGAAGCACACCCATGCATTTCCGGCCTTGCTCGCTGCTGGCAGACATTTCCGAACATGAACTTGGCATGTTTATGCGTCATCCGTTTTGAATTTGGGGAAAACTTTGCGTTTATAGGCTCTATACGTCATCCGGCGCGAACTGGTTAAACCGTCTTTAAAAGTAGGATACACCATTTGCAGGGTTTAAACATTTTTATTACCAAATTATTAAGAAATATCTTACTCATTTGAAAGTAAATAATGATTGTAAGCATCCATAAAAATGATTGCGCTAGATATCTTATAATTGTTAAAAAAAAATTGTTAAAAATAAAATCACGATCGCGAAAAAACAAGAACAACATAAGAACGTCGTTGAAAACCAACGACGTTTTTCTTGCTTTCTTCGGCATCCCTGATTGTAAAACTTCGAACAAGTCCGTTAAACGATATTTACTATAAAATACAATTCTCCAAACCCACCCATTCATGATAATTCAAGCAATCACCAATGGTGTATCCTACCTTTAACACTGGGATAATAGGCATATCTCCAGAATCAGAGTCCAACAGTTTGTGTGTACAGTTTGCCATAATGGTGTTAGGATTTGCCAGGGTGGGTAGGGTTCCTAGTAAATTACACTAGGGAGATAGGGTTAATTAAATAATGTATTTAATAAGAACTAAAACATGTTTTGTGATGTCATCTACTTTAAACTTTCAGCTCATGCACATACATGTATGTGACCTGTCATCACAAAATGAGCGTAAAGTCGGAAAAATAAAAAATTGAGATATGGGTATTTCTAACTTATGTGGAAACAGAGCTTTCCAATGGTATATAACACTTGGATGTTTGATACTCAATATTTTTTATTTTTTATTGTTTATTCTGGAGTCTTAATACAGAGATTATGAGAAAACGGGCATTTCTTGCGAGAAATTGTGTGAACGCGCAAAGAAAGACATAGTCAAAATTGTCTCACAAACTAATTTTGTTTTATCTGATCGTCCTGAAAAATTGGGAATTGATTGTTGGGGATTTAGTCTTTAAAAAAACCATATAATCTCAAAATCGACCACCCCTTCAAATTTTGACTTTGACTGGCCGTACTGGGAAATCACTCCGTGCGACTTTACGCTCATTTTGTGATGACAGGTCACATATGTGACCTGTTCCAACAAAACACGGACAATGTACTCGTGAAGTCATTTGGGGTAAATTTTACCATTTTGGATTTTCCTGAATCACAAACTATTAATCTACAATCTCCCCAAATTTGAACATAATCCGTCACCCAGAGGTGTTTTATTGTTCGATTTAGTGAAACAGTTGTGTATAGAAACAATACGCTTTTCTGAACTTCAAAGCTGTTTATCTCATATTTAGGTTGTCAGGATTTTATCACTAAATCCTTCCCACAGGGGAGATAGGGTGGGGTACATATATAAATGATACATCATTTTAAAGCTGAGAAGCTAGATAATTATTTTTAAAAAAGCTAAATCTAAAAAACAAAAATTGTCAACTTTGTCCGGGTTTCGTCAGAGCAGGTCACATATTAGGAAAAAAGGGGCAACGCGACATCAATTCAAGTGGAACGGAATATCAATAATTCATAATTGGAGCGATTCACAATACCTAGAAGCTGCCGTTGGAGGCGCAAATCCTGCTATACCCGCAGTGCATCATGGGAAAAAGTCGGCATCAGTTTGAAAAACGGTATTGATTTTGCATAAACTCATCAGTTTATACGTCTTTTTGGACGCGCACGATTACAATTCCAATTTTTTTTTTCTGCAAATAACAATGTTTTAACCAACGACGCTTCGGGATATATTTATGTTTGTGTTGTACCTCGCGTGAACAATGAAGAATAGATATTTCACTACAATATGATATACGGAAGAAGTCGACCGTAAAGTTTAAAAGTGGCTCTTTTGAGTCAAACGCTTGGTGGCGCACTGCATTGTGAATCGCCCGAATTAACCCTCTGGCAATTGCTGTGTCACCAAACTAATAAGACCAACTGTGGATTTTTTGAATAATTTAGTATTTAATTATTTGCACCCCAACTCGATCGGATATTCAATTGCAGTCCTCCTAATTTAAGGCGTGCGATCGCGTGCGATCGCCATTGCACGCCTTGCTTCCTGAGAAGTGCGAATAATTGCACGCCTGAATCCCACTGCACTGCACAGCTCGGCATACATTTACGGCATAATTGTGACCTGCTCTCACAAAACCAGACACAAGTGTTTTTTTGGAAAAGTTAGATATTGTTATTTCCCATTTAGTACACATCTTCAGCTTTCATTTGGTACCAAAACCACCTCTATACCATACATACACTTCCAAGTAGCGATCATTTATGGAAAATTTGATGTATTTGGGAGATAAATTACCACTTTTAGGACACAGTTGGCCTCAATAAATCCATGATTTTTGTACTTTCTCATCAATAGTTAATTTTGTTTAACCTAACTGAGGGTTAAAGTATACATATTAAAGAATAAAACAATAACGAAAACAAAAATGGATGTCCGCCACATTTTTCACCCCATTTCAACTTTGACGAGCTGTTTCTCGAAATAGCCTGTGTGACTTATGTCGGGTTTTGTAGGAGCGAGTCACAATTATGCATTTTCCAAGTACTTTCAACCAAATTTAAAATATTTTGCAGTTCCAAATACATGTCTTTAAACATTTTTGTGTGTGCAATGAATGTCCTTCACTGAGATAATGTACTATGTAACCAAAATGTGGCGTCAGGATACAACATTCTTTCAAAGGAAAACAAAAAAGTCTATTCAGACAACGATCGGAGATCGGAATATATATTTGGTACATTCGACACAGGCCTATACAAACTAATTTAGCTTCCAGTTCGCAGGCTATCGGGGGTTCGCCGTGTCTAAAACTCGGCCTAGAGCAAAACTCAGTGATTGCAGAGTTGCTGGGTAATTTTATGTAGGTCAATTGGTCCAGATATAGGCTTCCTTAGTCGACGGTCTAGTTCGGAAATAGCGAGGAATCATCATTCAAGTGGACCGGGCCTGTATTTCAATTTCAGAACATACAATCAAACTATTTTGGCTTCGCCGTGACTGATACTGGTATATGTGACCCGCTCCAAGAAAAGGTGACATATTAAAGTCGCAAAAACTAAAAATAGAGTTATGTGCATGAATAAAAAGTCCAGGATATAAGCTTTCATTTGGTACATAGTACAGCTCCATAGCCCCTTCCGTTTTGGTGATATGACGTTTTTGCTTATAAATGGATTCCATGGAATTCAAAATACACAGCCGAGAAAACAGGCTTCGAAACAAAACAAAACTAAGACAATACATTGGAACCATGCAATCTTAAAAGGTTTTGTTTCACTTTATTTATCAAATTCCAGCTTTTTGTTAATTAAATCTGAAACTTTGGATATTAAAGATGTCATTTAAGACAATAAATAAAAATCTAATTTTTACAAAAAAAATTTACCTTATTATTATTAACTTTAACAGGCCATTACTCATAAATGCATAGCGCGACTTATGTCAACTTTTCCTGGAGCGGATCACATATGGGGACTGGGAATTAGGCACATGTAGCTGAAAGGTGGAATATACCATTTGCAGCTATCCAAAAAGTAATAAGGCAACAAAACAATTACTGTTGCAAAGCTTACTTTTTGTAAAGACACTAATGATTATAAACTCCCTGTGAAATTATTCCTTCTGGCATGCTGTCATTTTAAAGAAAATAACAAAAGAACGGTCTCTCCAAAGATGCAAGACCCTGAAGACTGTAATTAATTAATTAAATAAATAATAAAAAGCTGTCGTCAACTATATTGTCGTGGCCGAGTGGATAAGAACACCGAACTCAAGCTCTGGTGTTTCTGTTGAGCAGAGTGTGGGTTTGAGTCCCGGTCGTGACACTTGTGTCCCTGAGCAAGACACTTAACTATAATTGCTTTTCTCCACCCAGGAGTAAAATGGGTACCTGTTAGGGCAGAGATGGTTATTGTGATTGATTTAGCCTAGTAGGGCATATATTGCAGCACAGGCTGTATACTCCCCAGGGAGCTGAGATGGTTTAAGGATTGAAAATGGCCCAGTGACCAGGGGTAATAATGTTGGAAGCGCTTTGAGATGCCCTTCGGGTGTGAAAAGCGCTATATAAATCCAAGATATTCTTATTATTATTATTATTAAACCGTTCGTCAACATTTGCCCGTCTTATTCCCCAAATTGCCAGTCGCTGCTTAAGTTAAAGGTAGGACACACCATTTGCAGATATCCAAAAAAAAATCAACCACATTATCAAGAATTATCTTACTCATTTGAAAGTAAATAATGATTCTAGGCATCCAGCAAAATGATTGCGCTAGATATCCTGTAATTATTCCGAAAATAGAATTTTATAAAGAAAAATTCACGATCACCATCCGGCGATCGCGAAAAAACAAAGATAACATAAGAATAACTGCTCGACGCTGGTTGAAATCAAACACTGTTTTTCGTGCTTTTCTCAGCATCCATGATTGTAAAACTTTGGACATATCAGTTAAACGATATTTACTATAAAATACAACCCCCCAAATCTACCCATTCATGATAATATAATAAGCAACTACCAATGGTGTATCCTACCTTTAAGTTTCATCAGTCTAAAATGTTGTCCCCCAAAGTGAAATTTTCTCACGCGTCTAGTAATTTAAGTAAATGTTTCTCCATTCTGTTGGCATGAAGTATTGATTAAGCCCGTTTATATCGAGGGCTTGAGAATGTTCGACTTTATGCCAAGGTTTCCCACAAGGGGCAGGTGGTTTCCTGCGTAATTGAATCATTCGCACAGAGAAAGGCAAGCAGGTAGCATCCATGCCAACGTGGGTTCAAGAGATCAATATCTATAATTGAACCATGGAGGAAACCTTCTTATTCCTCCATGATTGAAATAACATTCATATCACTGTTGTAAGGGCCGGGACTGATAAATCTAAACAAATTGCATGCATAATATATCTATTAATGTTGTCGAATGTAAATATTTTTACATTTAAACAAAATTATAACTTTCAACGAGTCACGGAAATTGACTGAAATGGAATGTGAACCCCCAATTTTCTGAACACTAATATGCGACACGCTCTAGGAAAAGGTGACATAAGTCGCGCTATGCATTTATGAGTAATGGCCTGTTAAAGTTAATAATAGGGTCAATATTTTTGTCAAAATTAAATTTTCATTTTTTGTCTTAAATGACATCTTTAATATCCAAAGTTTCAGATTTAATTAACAAAAAGCTGGAATTCGATAAATAAAGTGAAACAAAACCTTTTAAGAGTGCATGGTTCCAATGTATTGTCTTAGTTTTGTTGTGTTTCGAAGCCTGTTTTCTCAGTTGTGTATTTTGAATTTCCGTGGAACATTAATATGCAAAAATGTCATATCCCCGGAACGGGAGAGACTATCGAAATGTACCAAATGAAAGCTTATATCCTGGACATTTTAATGTACATAATTATATTTTTATTTTTTGCAACTTATGTCATCTTTTCCTGGAGCGGGTCACATATGATGAATGAAGCAAGATATGATAGCAGAGGACCCCCCCCCCCTCCTCCCTTGCCCCTCTTTTGTGTTGGTCATTGTATTCTCATAATCTCAGGAATTCTTGTCAGATATCTAGGGGAGATGTGTTAGGTAACAATAGTCTAGGGTGTGTTTATGGTATAGGGACAAGAGATGGTTCACTCGACCATAAAATGTGCTGGGTAAAATATACTGGACTTGTGCTCTCAGCAACTAAGCTACCAACTAAGCACACCTTTGTTTGTCAAACAGCTCACACAGCCAATCCAGTAACATTTAAAGGTAGGACTAGGAATAGGATACACAATTTGCAGATATTGAACAATCTTACTACCGAATTATTAAAAAATATCTTACTTTATATTTGAAAGTAAATAATGATTGTAGGCATCCAGCAAAATGATTGCCTAGATATCCTGCAATTGTTCCGAAAAATTGAATTTTATAAACAAGAGAACTTTTTTTTTTAAGGGGGGGGGGGGGGGGGGGGGGCTTAGAAGAGTGTTGAATTAACTTTTCCAACTCAAATCAGGTAACTAACTGGTTTGGCTTTCCCCTACCTTTTCTCCTGCGAGTCGAACCAATCGAGGCTTTCCCGGGCACTCATCCTCACCAGATTCGTCACGGCAGATTTCCCTCGCATTAGGCCTATCATCATTTTCATCAGGGTTTTTGTAAACTTCCTTATGATTTTCATCCTTGTTCAGCGCACATTTCCCCCCCGATGAACCACAGTTGACATTGCTCGAGACTTCCTCGTGGCCTTGTACTTGTGCTGACAAAACAGCCAGCGAACCCAAAAGTACGGTAAAGAGGAAAGCAAGCGGGTGCGAGGAAAGCATGCGCCGCCGTGGAATACACGCCGACTCCTCCATGATCACCTGGTGGTCTTCCGCTAGCTCCAAAAAGAAAACTTCGTAGAAGTTGGCCGGCAACAGACTGACAATTTGTTCGGAGACACAATTTGTTCATATAAAGGGACCACAAGATACGGTATTATCCTGTAATTGGTAAAAGACGCATGGACACCGTTTACCATCAGCTAGCTGTCGGAGCCTCGAAGGAAAAACAGCGCGAAAAAAGTCAATGAGGCGCGATCGTCATGCACGCGACGCCACACGCATGTGTGGGGCGCGCACGACAGCCAGAGGGATGGGAACACGTGTTTAGGGCCGTTTTACAAATCCCAGCTTTGTCTCCTGTGGTTGTAATGGTTTTGGCAAAGTGATGGAGCCACAATGAACCTAAGCTGTGGTTTAAAAACGGCCCTAGTTCATAGAGCGCCACCAAGTGACCGATCTACGAAACAAAACACGTCCAAAAACACTGCATGCGGCTGCTGACTTCTAAAAATCTCATCCCATTCTGTCATAGCATTAGCAGTTTTAGCAGTAATATAAATTCAGAGTTGAGATGGCTGGCGAAGATTTACCCCTTACCAAACAGGTATGTTTTTTGTGTCTTTGGTTCGGGGATTCATTTCAGACTTTGGTGTTAATGTTAGAACTTAGTCTGACTTAGAAGGTGGGGGTGCAGGGTGGGTGCAAAAGTGTTAAAAAGACATGAATCATGAATCTTGGACTGAGAAACATTTCCAATATTAGGAAACTCTTTCCTCAACTAGAAAGATACAACTTGTATTGAACGCAATTTTAATATAATATATATTATTAGTTAGTCATGTTGCCTCTTGTGTTAACAATTTTTCTCTCTGTGAATTATTTTTGTCGAATGGCAGGGAGCAGCGACAATTGAAGGAATTCACACGGATGTCGTGTGCACTGCTTTCAAGGACAGGATATTTGTGGCGATAACGCAATACGAGAAACTAGGAACCATTGTAAGTTGTTCGATGAAGATCAATATCATTGATTACCTCTTCATTAACCAGTTCGCGCCGGAGGAAGTATATACACGCAAAGTTTTCCCCAGATTCAAAACGGATGACGCATAAACATGTTACGAGCAAGGCCGGAAATGTCTGTCAGCAGCGAGCAAGCCCGGATATGAGTGGTTGTGCTTCCCGGTACCATCGGCCTGAACCCGCCTCGGATCGAGTTTGGTTAAAATAATCCTGCGCCTCGGCTCGGTGATGTTAAAATAATCCCGGCGCGAACTGTTTAATAGCCAAATCAACATTCAACCCTGTGTGACATAGTCTTGGCCCAATACGTCCGTGATCGGCAGTGATGTTTGCGGAGGATTGATAGTAATAGTTGTACCTGTTTTTGACCGTGTAAGTTTTTGCACTTACGTCTTGGGAAACTTACAAAAATCGGGCGTGACCTTTTCACGCAAATTCACCATTGGTTTATCATCGAATATGCACAGCGGCTTCACGCAGTCAACTACCCATTCAGCAGTTGCGTGATATGCAACTACGCTGCATATCTATTTAACATTGCTTCACAGTTGTATTTCATATGTGCGTATGTTTACCTTCGTCTGACGCCTATATACCACAAGCTGTCAACCAAAAGTTTTGCTTAGTAAAAACAAGTTAGCAACCAGAACTTTGTGCTTTTTCGTGCTAAGCAAACAAAAAACACCTGAATACCAGTCACAAACAATATACCTCACCTGAAAATTTGGTTTGTAACCCTGTTTTTGCCAAGTAACAAAAAAATGGTGCTAAGCAATCTTTTCTGGTTTTTTTATTACATTTTTTCTAGTAATTGACTTGTTATTAGGATAGTTCAACTAGCTAGTTGTTTACTGGTGGTTGGATGTTTGTTTTTGTGTAGGTGCACGTGATTCCAGACTCCACTCCAGCCGACACAAAGCAGCAGAATTTCACCACAAAAGTCCTACTTGGGAAAGATGAGGTATTTATTTGTTTCTCTCATTCAATTTCATGAAACAGTTTCATACATTACATTTGTCAAAATTCTCAAAATAAACAAAGAAATTGGCAAGGCGGGACTTTAACCTGCAACTTTGATCCGGAATACTGGACCAGCGCCTGCCCAACTGAGCTATCTTCAGGCCTTCATTTTAATAAATCTGAGGAGAGCTGTACTGTGCATCGCTCTCCTTAAATCAAAAGGTGAATTAAGGAGAGTGATTTTAAAATCGCTCTCCTTAAATCAAAACAATGAATTAAGGAGAGTGATTTGCTCTCGCTAACAAAACGCAAGTTTAAAGGCCCAGCGGCCGATTTCACAAAACGCTAGGATTAATCCTATCTCGAGTTAGGATGAGTAACTCATCCTAACTTGCATTGGATCTATTGCAAGTTAGGAGGAGTTACTCTTCCTAGGATTAATCCTAACATTGGTGAAATCGGCCGCTGGACACTATCTGTAGTTACTCAAAATGACAACCAAAGGTGTCTATGCCTTTAATAAACACATACTCAAGAAAAGGAACACAACATTCACCAGTAGTTCAACTTTTGGTTAAGAGAATGATGGCGCTTTCCCATCCAGTGACATTTCTCTCTCTGTGACTTGTATGGCTTAATTAAGCGCGAATTAGTCTAGGCCCGTTATGTTCGAAACAAATGGAATGGGCGAACACGAAAGACTAGATGACCGTTGTTGGTATAAGATAAATCTGATGTGATTTTTGTTTTGCTCTTGTTAAAAATGTAAGGAGCGCTTTTTTTTGCTCTCCTTAAAAATTTTAAGGAGCGCGGAGGAGCGCGCTCCTTTAAAATGAAGGCCTGTATCTTGCCCTATGTTGGTGGTCTTCGAAATTGTCAGTATCTTTGTTCAAAGGCGCTAGTCAGAAGTCATAAACACCAGAATGCCGTGTGGCCAGGGATCACGCCCGATTTTACAATACAACCTGGGAAGTGACATTGTGGGGATCACGCAATGTATCACAAAAATACCATGCACCTTAATCCTCCAAATTCCTCTATTTGGCAAAAAGAATGTTGGAGAAATATTGGAAGGATAGAGTTAAATAAAAAATCTGTATAACCAAATAAATAGTTCAGGCCTGGATACAACAAATATTTTCATATCCCTTTTTTGTCACAGCCCGTTACTCACGTCATGGCCAAGAATCTAGCAACGAAGATCTGTGAAGGGCCGGACAGTAGGCCAGTCCTACTGGCCATAGCTTTAAAGGAGCACTCCCCGTCTGTACTGAAAGCCCTTCAAGAACTAGTGGTGCAGTTCAGAGTGTGGTGACATTCCCTTTAAGTGTCAAATCCTTGTTGTTACTTGTGAGAAAGCTTCAAATTTGATTATCTTTTACTATTGTTTAACCAGTTCGCCGAAAATATTTGCCAGCGACCGGCTCTCAGTGAGCGAGCCCGGAAATATCAGGGTGTGCTACCCACAGATGCCGGCCTGAACCTGTCTCGGCTTGAGGTCGTCCAATGGTCGAACTAGAGTTCGCGCACGAACTTGCTAAATGTTTTTGTTTGAGGGGCACTATCGGCAGAAGTCCTTAAACCATGTGCCATATATCCAGATGCTCATCGGATGCTAATATAAAGGGAAATAACCAACAGGAATGTCAGTAGTGTCAGTAAAGAGCTAGGGAGGATAGTACTTTAGTTATTGTTCAGTTGATGAATTCTGCTTGAAGGGTTGTTTTTTTACCTTATTTTATTTAAATTTGAGAAAAAATTGTCAGTTTTGGCGTTAAAGGTAATCAAACATTTTTACTGCCGAATTATTAAGAAATATCTTACTTATTAGAAAGTTAATAATGATTCTAAGCATCCAGCAAAACGATTGCATTAGATATCCTGTAATTGTTCCGAACAATTTATAAAAATATAAATTACTGCCCAACGCCGGTTGAAAACCAACGCCTTTTATTCTGATAATTCAAGCAATTACCAGAGCTTATAAAAAAAGTGATAATGGGACAGTTTTTTTTAATTAGAAAAGGAAGAATATTCTAGACATTCCCAAATAGTTAAATCTGTGATCAGTTGTTTTTTGTTTTCTATAATTAGATAATTGTTTTCCCTTTACTATTCCCTTTTTTATATGTCTCAACTCGGCAAAAAGTTTTGCCATCGTTTGTAATGCCAAACAGTGTCCAGAAATTAATAATAGCGCCCTCTGTTGGCCAAGTTTGTTGAGTGGGTGGGGCTTACATTAGACTCAACCTAGTCCATCCACAGGTCTTGAATGAGGACGAGGTAGCATTGGATTTTTTATTTCTTTTTACGAAACGCGTGTAAGCAGATTCTCTAGATTCTCGACACGTGATTGCAATATATTGCCCTGTTTGAATAAAATAAAGGAAAAGATGTTGTTTATTATCATTTATTGAAGTTTGTATAATGTATGTATATTTAATTATCAAAGGGGCGTGGCCGAAAGGTTCTGTGAATAAAAAAAAATTACAGAACAATTGTTATGATATTTGGTTGAACCATGGTTAAACATAAATTGAAGGGAGTAATCGGAACAAAAAAATAAAACCAACAATTACATGTACTGTGTTTTAGTCAACCTCGATCGACACTTCCAAATTCCCGCTTGTTGAGTTTTTATGTTGACAATTAATGATAACATATGCTAAACATAATGTGGGCGGGTGCATTTGTCGCTGCGCCATTTTAATCAATGAAAGTCTGACTTCCGCCTCTGATGTGAAATGCCTGCAGCCGAACTACGCGGATTATTATGCGTATGACGAACGGAGTGACGTAGAGCGGGTACCAGGAATAATTAAACACCTGTTTTAATACTAGCTACGTTATACTCGTATGTTGTATCGTGCATATGGCATTCTAGCGCTACAGATCCGAAACGGACTTTACGAAAGGAGTATCTATTTTGGGATTTATTTTATTCAAACGGTGCAGTTTTAATCAATTATAAGGTAAGTACCATTGGGAATTAATATTTATCCTTAATTTCCTATAGTTAAATTTATGATGGAATTGGGGTTTTTAATCGTTGTGGTGGATATATTAATGTGGTATTTTCCCCGTGCATCTGTTACGAGAAAGGGCTCCGGAGCGTAGCGTCGATATTAAAAAGGCCGTCATTTTCTTCATGAATCCCCGCACCGCATCTCGACACGTCACGGTGTACGTGTTCTTGCCGGCCGTACTTTGGATTATAATTATTCATATTCGTGAAATCACACTTTTTATTTTTCACGAGAACAGTAATTTCGCGCAAATTTAGTAATAAATAAAAATGATGACCAGTTCTGTTAAAATGATTGTTTTTTCACTCGAAAGAAACGACAGAAGAAATTCCTCCCTAGTTTAACCAAGACTATTGTTCTATTTTAATTTTGTGTTTGTTTTATTCATATAAAAATATATTTAACAAAAAAACATAAAAAAGAATATCAATGCAAAAAAGAGGAATTAAATTAAATGTTTCGTTGAGGCAATTCGAAAAAAAAAAAATATTAAATTAACGACGTACGCCTTGATAAAATATATCAAGTGAATTTTATCAAAACCCATTGTTTGACGCCCGCCGTGCTGTTTATTACTTTGCTTGCGGTTTACAATTAAATTGGTTTTCCCAACTTGAAACAATAAATTAGTTATGTAAGCACTCTACATGGGATAGCACAAATGCCAAAGCGATCGGCCAAAGCGATCTGATACGTCTATTGATGACCCGGTGCCGAAGTATAATAAGTTTAAACTCTCACCCCTAATTTTAATATTAAAAAGTTAGATAGTGTGGATTATAATGGCGCGTGTATCTATGTGGAGGCAATAATATCGTACGCGGCTAGCATCAGTACAGTACGCGTTGCTGTGCCGGCCATGCTGAATTAGATATTTGCCGTGTGTTTGTACCGTGTGTGCAAAAAGGTAATTTTAGCGGCCTTTCGTGTTTTTCCTGGGACTGTTTTCTTAGAGACGGTTCATTTTGTTTTTAGCTGGTGGTTTGGATAATGCGACACGACGGTGGGTTGCAGGTAAGGCTTGTCAAATTTGAGAAAATATTTAGGGTTCTCGTCCGATTAATATGGTGGCGTTTAGGGTTGATTTTTTGTTTGTACGTCCAACCAAGGCCGTGTGTTTTGACAGCCCGACGTTTGTGGGCTACTTTAACTTGAGCTCGACGGAAAAGTGGGTGGGATCATGGCCATTTTAGCCAAAAAGAAAACAAATAAATATAGTTTTATAATAAATGGGTTGTTATAATTATTGCACGAACAAATTTAGACTCATTTCTTTGGTAAACGTATGCATTAATTAAGTCCCAGGTACGTGTCAATAATATATTTTTTTGAGGTCTTTTCTAACGTGTTTAACATTTATTTATTTGGTTGATTCACGTATTTGAGATAAATATTTATCGGTAGGCGCATTATGTACAATGTTTCACTAATTTATAAGCAAAAAACAAAGAATATATGTTTGTTTTAGTTTATCAGTGTGATCATTCAAGTATGGTTCGTTGTCCTGTGTATTGCATGTACATGTGTAATACAAAATAAATTGTTTAATTGGTATCTGGGATATACTTGCCATGTGAACCATAACCATGGTTGTTGTTGCCACTATCCCATGTAGATTATAATATCATCAATAATGGTATTAAAGGTAGGATACACCATTTGCAGATATCAAAAATATTTATTACCGAATTATTAAGAAATATCTTACTCTTTGGAAAGTAAATAATGATTCTAGGCATCCAGCAAATTTATTGCGCTAGATATCTTGTATTATTCCGAAAAATTGATTTTTTAAAATAAATTCTATCGGCGATCGCAAAAAAAACAAATATAACATAAGAATAACTGCTCGACGCCGGTTGAAAACAAACGCTGTTTTTCGTGCTTTTCTCGGCATCCATGATTGTAAAACTTCGTACAGGTCAGTTAAATGAAATTTAATATAAAATACAACCTTCCAAATCCACCCATTCATGATAATTCAAGCAATTACCAATGGTGTATCCTACCTTTAACTTTCAAAATTAATGTAATGAATAAGGGACACCGTCATCGTGCACGATTCAATTTCAAGCGCACCCCAGCTAGGTTTTCACTTGCAGTAAAATTCATCAGATCGATTGCACTAAGGTTGCCAATAGCCACAATGCAGTACCCAACTTATTGCAGTATGCTAATTAAGAGAAATTATGCAAATATATCTCTCTAGCCATGTCAAATTAATCTAATTAAGCTCACTGCACCGTGTTCCGGGCGGGAAATGGGATTGTCAAATACATTACCACGCACGAGGCAGTATTAAATTTTCTCCCTATTGATTGTCTGGGCTTGCTACTAAATATTTAGGCAAGGTAAAAAGAAAGTTTCTCGTGTTTTAAAGGTAGGATACACAATTTGCAGATATCCAAAATATTTACTACGGAATTATTAAAAAATAATTTACTTATTTGAAAGTCAGTAATGATTCTAGGCATCCATCAAAATGAGTGCGCTAGATATCTTGTAATTATTCCGAAAAATAGAATTTTATACTGACAAATTCGCGCAAAAACAAAGATAACATAAGAATAACTGCTCGACGCCGGTTGAAAACAAACGCTGTTTTTCGTGCTTTTATTGGCATACACGATTGTAAAACTTCGGACAGGTCAGTTAAACGATATTTACTATAAAATATAACCCACCCAAACCTACCCATTCATGATAATTCAAGCAATTACCAATGGTGTATCCTACCTTTAAAGAAGAGAGTGGTTTTTGGTGTTTTTTCCAAGATGGCAGATTTTCCAAGACTGACTCTTCAATTTTGAAAAACTATTTTATTTGTATAAACTCTTTTGCTGATAACTTGTGTGTCTAAATGAATCGTTAATCCTTAAAATAGCTTCTAAACTTCAATACATACATTCAAAAACTCTACAATTTTGCTAAAAGAACAGAGAAAACTAAATATATATTTCAAATGATTGATTGGAAAAAAAGTGGGGCAACCAAATAAAATAAAAAGAGGCTGTCAGAATGAGAAACTTGTTTTTATTTTACTTGGCCTTAATTGAGGAGTACAGGGGCCAATTTCACGGAGATGCTAAGCACAAAAATTTGCTTAGCACAAAAAAGTCTTGCTCATTAAAAACAAGTTATCAGCCAAAATTCTACGTGTTTTTTATGCTAAGCAAAAATCCAGCTGATTATCTATCAAAAACAATAAAGTTCACGTGAAAATTTGGTCTGTAACCTTGTTTTTACAAGGACAAATTGTCATGCTAAGCAAATTGTTGTGCTTAGCAGCCCCGTGAAATTGGCCCCTGTTTAGAGAATCTTTTCTGCATTTTAAAGTGTGACCGTTTTTTTTTTAAAGAGAAATTGTGTGCATTTCTTTATTGGAAGCTACAACCCTCCAAAAAGAGGGTTTTCATTGTGCACACAATGGGATTATTGTCAGATTACAAATACATGTACTTTGAATTCTGTAAAGAACTAATTCAACAAAAAAAACATCGGAAGGAATTCTTTTCATTGGTTGTCTCATTCAAAAGTGAGTATCTTTTATATTGCTATAGGGGGGGTAGGGAAAGGGGGATAGGGAAAGGGGAATAGGGAAAGGGGAAAAAATGGTAGAAAAAAATAAACAAATTGTTTGTGTTGAAACCCAAAATACATCTTTTGTATTTTGTTTGCCATGAATTTTGCATGTCACCAGCAATAAACCAATCTGGATAAATCTGACAATCTACCATATTGAATAATCAATCATGTGGCACGGAAAGTTCTTTGAATTTGATAGTCCTTAGGTATAAGTCTGCCAATTCATTATATTTGTCATGATCATCCATGAATTTGAATAGAGTGCAGAGAAAAGACTTTGAAGATCTAATTGTTTGATTTTATTTATAACTATTCCAGTGTCCACAATTAGAACTTGTTAGGCCAAAAAAACAAAAAACATGTTTAGCGTCACCGCTTGCTTCCTTTTTGGGGGTCGCCTCCTTTTTTCTTTTTTTTTCTTTTTGAAATTTTAAGATCGTATTTTAGACTTTAGCATCACTGTGTACATGCTCTGTAATTATTTTTTTTTCTAATAGGAAGGCTAGGGTGTGACGTGTAGTCGTGTACGGTGCATACATGACATGAATTTTGATTTTTAATCGTGGGTGAAGTACCATGTTTTAATTTTAAATTAGAAGATAGGGTGTGACATGTTCACTACATGACTCAAATTAAGTTGTGTCGGGCGGCCATTTTGAAGAAAAAAAAAGAGAAAAAAAAGGGCCTCCTCCTTCCTTTTAAAAAAAAGGCATGACGCTAAACATGTTTTTTTTTATTTGGCCTTATAACAAGGCGGTATGGATCACCGCGGACATACGTCACAGGTCAGCGCGCCGATGAAAACAATGCGCGCCGACACTGCACTGAAGCATACAAGACTGCACGCGCGATTATCGTTTTCATCGGCGCGGTGTACGTATTATGACGCGTTATTGTGAAGGTTCCTGGATGTCCGCCCCGACCTATATTTATGTGTACATACATACATGTGTAGGCAAGGCACGTTTTTAAATCAGAGATAAATACATTTTGCGAACTCGCATTTAATTGACAGCAGACTGATGTTCATAATGAATTGTTTTCAGTAATGCCTAATGCATTATAAATAGGCTAAAAACACGACGGGAATAAAACAAATTCAGTGACAATCTTTTCTGAAGAAAAAAAACCACCTGAATTCGTTTGTTTAAATATTAAAATTTTTAGGAAGAAAGGATACTGAAGAATTTGCCTGTCTAATGATGACGTTTTGGCCCTACATGTATATTCATGAGGAAGCCATTTTGGTCGTGTTCCCTGAATGTACTTAATGAATTGTGAACTGTTGAATGGGATGGTGCCAGACTATTTTTGCATTCTTGCCTCACTTTCTATATTTTGTTGTATGTGGTTTAATATATTAAGGTTTGTTTAATCACAAAGTTGAAATTATTCACCAGAGAAGACTGATATTAATTTGTAATTAACTTAAGGTCTTTTTTATCCCAAAGTTCCAAAAATAAAAATTTTACCTCGCTTTCAATTTAATAATGGCTGACTTGTGAATAAAGCCCATATTCGGGGTGGATGCGGGTTTATGACAGCTAGTATCAAGTTCTTTACTACAAAATAGGAAACAAGTTGGTCTTAAAAAATCATGTCTGGAATATTATATCAATAGCGGAGAACTGCTTCATTACCGAACAAATACAATTAATGAAAATTAAGGTAGGATACACCATTGGTAATTGCTTGAATTATCATGAATGGGCAGATTAGGGGGAGGGAGTTGTATTTTAAAGTAAATATCGTTTACCTGATCTGGATGCAATCAATTACAATCATGGATGCCAAGGAAAGCAAAACAAACGGCGTTCTTTTTCAACCGGCGTCGGGCAGTGGACTTATGTTGTCAATTTTCAATTTTCCAGAACAATTACAGGATATCTAGCGCAATCATTTTGCTGGATGCCTAGAATCAATACTAACTTTCAAATAATTAAGTAAGATATTTCTTAATAATTCGGTCGTAAAATTATTCGATATCTGCAAATGGTGTATCTTACCTTTAATTTGTTAATAAAGTTATTTAAACGTACTCGGACACCATCACAATTGGTTGGAATTGTACCAATCAATACACCAGTGATGCAGCAGCACAGCCGCACTTAATTTTAATGGTGTTAAACATGCTGAACAGAAAGCACTCCACAATAAAAACACGCTAATGGAAAATGGTAAGCCAACTGGCGGCACAGTGTATATGACTGTCAGTTCTGTCCAGTTGCCTAGCAACGCGAAAACCAAAGCCACTTACCAGATTTGTGGTTGGGGATTTGGGGGGGGGGGGGGGGGGGGAGAGGAGGTTGTGTTAGAGGTATAAATAAAGCACACATCCATTATGGTGCAGATTGTCTTTGGTATATGTGACCCGCTCCATCGTAATCAGGAATAAGTCGCTGGGGCCATTTTACGCAATCGGCCATTGAAGTGAACGCATGGGTGAAAATCGTGACCAAGTCGTTTTTCTGAACATTGTATTTTTAGGAAGTGTAGTTATCACAGATTATTGTCATTGATGTCTTGTATGTAAAAACGATAAATAAAGATGAAAATGAAGAGGATTTGTGTGCGCTGTCCGTATGATTTTGGTCAATTTTGAAGCTGTTTTTGGCGGAATGTGGATTCGGCAAATAAATATACACCTGTCATCTTCATCAGACCATAACTCGTTAACCTAAGAAGATACACACTTGTGATGGGTATCATTAGAAAGCTGAAATTCCCTTTCTCACCATGTGCATATCTCAAAAAGTCATTTCGAGACTTATTCCTGATTTCGATGGAGTGGGTCACATATGTTGTCAGGCAATTTATTGTCCATAATCTGAATTCACTGTTATAGGGGACTCGGTAATGCATTCTGTAGGGTAATGTATCATGTACCTCCATATCACTGTGTTCGCTTTCTTGTTTTTGTCCCCGGGATGTTTGAAATCTCTCTTGGGCAATACAGCACTGCATGTTTAAAGGGCGTTCGCTTTCAACCGACTCGGGCAGTTCTTGTTATCTTGTGGTTTTTTGTCCGCGATCGCCTTTCGGCGATTATAATTTGTTTGGGATAGAATTCAATTTCTGGAACAATGACAAGATAATTATAGCGCAATCTTTTTGCTGGGTGCCTAGAATCATTATTTACATGTACTTCCAATTAGGTAAGATATTTTTTTATAAATCGGTAGTAATTTTGTTCTCAATATCTGCAAAATGGTGTGTCTTACCTTTAATCATGCAAAGCACAACTACGTGCAACTGCTTCAGTGTGATGTACATGTACTTTTATACTCTGCGTGAGCCACAAAAAACAACAGCATTTTGTTTCATGGGTACAGTGTAAAGACTGAATTGGCTTTTCACAATAATTATGATTGTAAAACAGTTGCGAAAAAACAAATTTAATTGCAATCCAGATTTAGCGCTAGTTAAAAATGTAGGTCAACAAATCTAGGGGCTGATATGAGAGTGCTTTGGTTCTGCAATACAAATCGGAAAAATATTTGTACATGGTGCAGCCGATACCTGCATATATATGGAGATTATAGTCGCAACATACAGTACATAGATAGCTGTGCGTATGTGTACCAGTAACTATTTCATAACTATTTCATGTTGGTTTTTTTTGGCCGTGACTAGAATATTTGGGTGGTATATTCACTTGAAAATGTCTGCAGTATTTTGCATAGTTGTTTAGAATGTTTATTGGCTATTTTGCAGCCAGTTCCCAGACAAACACAGTCAAGATGCCGCCTCAGCGGATATATCTCTCCCAACATATTGAATCAAACCCAGTCTTTGACCGATTCAGTAGTAAGGCCCATATATGCCACACCCCTCGTGAAATTGACCAATAACAGTGCATGATGTACGGTATAACCCTAACCGCCAAATGGTATTCCCTGAGCACCTTGCCAAATGCAACAGAATGCATGCAACATTAGCTGAAATAGAACCCTGCTACATTAAATGCAACAATGCAACATGTTGCATTGTGTATATATGCTGGTATACCGACCAGCAAGCCTGCTAGATGCGACAAAACGCATAATACCGGAAGAAAAGCAAAAAACTTGCAATACCTTTTTACTATTGTCGCATTATGTTGCATTTAGCAGGGTTATAGTTAACCAGTTCGCGTCGGGATTATTTTAACATCACTGAGCCGAGGCGCGGGATTATTTTTAACGAAACTCGATCCGAGGCGGGTTCAGGCCGATGGTACCGGGAAGCACACCATGCATTTATACGTCATCCGGCGCGAACTGGTTAAAGGTGTGACAAAT
The DNA here is from genome assembly GCA_037893245.1 of Crossaster papposus. Classification (NCBI taxonomy): domain Eukaryota; kingdom Metazoa; phylum Echinodermata; class Asteroidea; order Velatida; family Solasteridae; genus Crossaster; species Crossaster papposus. Next base: position 784,341 of record JBAIAA010000690.1, read on the forward strand.
TGTAGCCATTTTGACCAACAAATTCTTCACTTGAGCATTCACGTATAGTTTATCTACCGCACACTTTTTTATGATTTCACCTTTGTTAAATATTCTGTGACCTCAAATTTGCATTCGCATTTGCAGGAGGTATGAACTGGCCTTAACATGATAAATGTTTTCATACAAATACCCCCCCCCAAAAAAAAAAAAAATTAAAAAATAACTGCTAGATACTTTTTTTTTTCACCACGTAGATGGCGTCTGCAGGAGTTGACAACAGATCATGGCAAAAAGATGCCGCCGACCAGAACTTTGACTACATGTTTAAATTGCTGATCATCGGCAACAGCAGCGTGGGCAAGACATCGTTTCTCTTCCGGTACGCCGACGACTCGTTCACGTCGGCGTTCGTCAGCACGGTGGGCATCGACTTCAAAGTCAAGACAGTCTTCAGATCGGACAAGAGGGTGAAACTCCAAATATGGGTGAGATTTATAATTGTTTGCCGTTCGTTTTCATCACTTTTGTCTGGTTTCGTGGGGAAGTTGTTTTTTCATCACTTATTGAACTCGGTGTGATGTATTCGCTAGGAAAATTATGAGTACGGCATGCAAATAGATGAGTGGATTATTGTGACTTTGATGATGCAAGCATGAAATTTGGCACATAGAGTCATGAGAAAGATATTTGGATCTATAGATCCATTGCAGATTTTTCATTTGGAAAAAAAAAAGTAGGTAGAATAACATGGCAGCCATTTTGAAAGTTTCGAAAAAATTGCTTGTTATATATACCTTTTTTCAAAGGACAACAAAATCTGCTATGGCTCTATCCAACATATATCCATGTATCAATATCTTTTTCATGACGTACTCTCCTGCAAAATGTCATGCTTGTATCATCAAAGGCCAAATTCCCCTAAATATTTCCCCTATCTGGCCCACTATATTAGTAAAAGTGTTTCAATCTAAAATTACCAAGTGATTTTCATCTAGTTTCAGCGCTTTAGTGGGGATGATCTTCATACGAAGTTGAATTTGTAAAGGGGGGGGGGGAGGGAGGGGGTGGAGGCTCTGGAGGCTCTGGAGGCTCTGGATGTTATTGGGGGTGGAAGGAAGGCTCTAGTTATTTGGGAGGGGACGCCAAACAGTATTGTTCTTAACCCTGACTCCCCATTGGAAGTGTGCAAAATATTCATATTCAAATTTGAGGATATAGGACTATAGGGTTACATGTAGGTTAATAATGCTAATATTTTTCTCTCTGTTTGCGAAATTTCCAGTGTGGGGGGTAGAGAGAGAGAGGGGGGGGGGGGGGGCAAGTTGTTATGGAGCGTGCAACCCTTGAAGGGTTTCACACACAACCCCCCCTCCCCCCACATGTACCGGTAGTATCAATCTTTGGCTATTCGAGAGCATGCACAGACTGTAAAGTAACATTCAGTGTGTGCATCATTAGCACCCCATTTGCAATTCGCTGGTTTTCTTGTGAGTTTAATAATGGTGGTGATTCATTCCACTTGAACACCCGTCTCATTATACATTGCCCACCCTTGTCTTGTATCCCACTATCTTGAGGTGCTATACGTAGCGCATCTAAGATGCACATCTCCTGCCAAGACCCGCCTTGGGCAAGGCACGAATGTACGGTACACGCTGGCCTGAGATGCTGGGTTCTCTTGTCTCGTCGTGTTGTATTGATAATCATGACACGACTGGCAAATAAATGTTGGCTGCTTTTTTGGTTGCGCGGTTTTGTTGACTGTAAAGTTTAAGTGTTATTATTCGATCACTGCGGCATAAACAAAGCCGGACCTGCCCTGCACCCGCACCGCACCCGCCCTGCACCCGCTCTGCACCCGCACCCGCACCGCACCCCCTCCGTACCCCCTGTGCTTCCTGTGCCCCCCGCTGGATCCGCCATTCATTGTAAACACTATTGAATTATAAACAGTACCGAATCCATCATTTTTTAAAGTGTTTCGTGTATCGTACACATGCAGGGTAGAAACGTAAAAACAAGATTTATTTTTTACGTGGCCCAATATCTGTATGTTTACTGTAACCAAAGAAGATTAAGATGATAAATAATATACTAGGCAGCTGGCGCTGGCTGGCGCTGGCTGACGCGCTCTTCAAGGAAATGTCAAGCAAGCCCTGTGGAATAGCGCGCCCATTTTTTAATCAAACACGACGCGGCTCTTTCCGTCCGTGCTGTTTCAGTGTTTGCCAACGACCCAAGCCAAATGATCGGGAGTTGAGGTCAAACGTAGAACGTACATGTACGCTCTCCCTGCTCGCATTTATGAAGCTCAAGCCGTGTCAATTTACATAAGGCCCTCTATTTTAGTTGTTAGGGTTTTTTACCAGCATACAAAATAACGATTTGGATAATCAATAACGACGGAACAACACCGATGTAATTACAGAATTAAAATCAATGCGGGAGGACGCTTTCTGCTTGCTTGAGTGTTTGTCCTCTGATTTTGTCCAACAAAAACCCTGACACGTTAAAAAGGCATGTAGGATTGTTTGCTCTTCCAGAAATGGTCTTTATTCACGAGCCGGTCTTATTAAATAGAAAGGAACTTGCAGATTGAATTGAAAGCAAAGACCTAAACAAGTGAATGACAAATTAATACCAGTCTTGTCTGATGAATAATTTAAAATTTGTGATTACAAATGTTAACCCTCCTATATATAGGGCAGTTGCCATAGAATTGTCTGACCTTTCAAAACCTTTCAAGTTTCCTGGACTGAAATGTTTTGAAAGGCGAGAAAACTGTCTGACAAAAGAAACTATGAAAGATTTGGAAAGGTAAAACAACTTTCTGAACAAACTGGTGTGAACAAAAATACCTTTCAAAAGGTTTAGTAGTGCAGTAGCAACAAATTCTGGAGCGTTTTGAAAGGTTCATACTTATTTACAGCCATTTTGTCAAGTAAGCAGATTTTGAAAGGTTTTGAAAGGTAAAATCATAGGAGGGCTACGCCACATTAAAAACAAATATGAAAGTGAGGCTAGAATGCAAACATTTACTGTTAAAACCAAGATGAAGATCATGTATCTTGGAAATATTAGGACATTGTAGCTTACTTTCAACTAGACCTTTAAAATAATAAGTAAACAATTCCCCCCCCCCCCCCCCCATATGCATAATTACTGTGTGGGCATTGGGAAGGACGTATCATGATAGTCTGAATAAAATATCACCATCCGAAGCCATGGCTTAACTTGGCATCTGCTCGGCCCACCCACGCTGGCTTCGTCAATAAATTGCAGTCATCGAGGTTGATGATAAAGGACATCGTTAGTTGAAAGCTGTGCCACTATTCCATAACGCACAACACATAATGCATTAATTAAACCAACAGTGTATAAATGATGACAAGTTGCAGCAAAATTATGTTCAATGTAAGAAAGAATACAATATTTCCTTTTTAACAATCTAAGAATTCAGTGAAGCTGTCATCATTTTTTCAAAATAAAAATAGATTGATCATCTTAATTGTAATTGTAGGTTACATTCTATCATTTACATTCCGTAAATGAATAAAGGGATAAATATGGGAACGAATGGTGGAATTATTGTGTCTCAATTTGGTAATTATGTAGAGGACATAGTAAAATGTTAGAATATCCAAAAATCTAAGATTGCTTAAAAATCGTGATTTTGGACGGATGTACCACTTCCTCATAACGGTGATGAAACGAGCTATTCCCTAAATGTTAACATCACCTCAATGAACCAACTTAATACATGTACACAAATCTGGCTTGAGAAATGTAGATTGAATTTACGTTAATTAAATTAATGTACATTGTGTAAGTGTATCTCAAGTGATTTTCCCTGGAAGGTACAATTATGTATCACAAAGTTTGTCCATCTTACTGTGCAGTACTTGCTGCACGGTATCGATTTATATTTACACCATGACATTTTTGATGGAGTCTTTGCACTCCTGGCATGTACATGTAGTATGTAGCTGTGGGGCAGTGGTTGAAACAAGCATGGCTGGATCGATGGGTGGGAGAGGAGAATATAATAGACTGACAAAAAACCTGGCAAACTGCACGTGAAGGCTGACCGAATTTAATGACCTGGGGCCAATTTCATTGAGCTGCTAAGCACAAAAAATTGCTTAGCATGAAAATTTGTCCTTGGTAAAAACAAGATTACAGACCAAATTTTCACGTGATCTTTATTGTTTTTGATTGATAATCAGCTGTTGTTTTGCTTAGCATGAAAAACACGTAGAATTTTGGCTGATAACTTGTTTTTAACGAGCAAGACTTGTTTGTGCTAAGCAAATTATTGTGCTTAGCAGCTCCGTGAAATTGGCCCCAGAAATCCCCCATCCATGAAGACTTTGTACATTGTACAGGAAATCCTGTTTGCGAACACTGTTCGCGTGTTGGTTCTCGTATAAACTCGGAACCCTATTCGTGTGTTCATTCAATACGAGAACGTTGTTTCCAATATGCCCATAGAATATAGGAATGAATAAAACATTTTGTGCAAATTATGAATATTTAATTCAAGGGTAACTGTAAATTGTGTGCCTTGTGTCAATTATCTATGCACGGATCACGGATGTTCATTACATGACTATACACGGATGTTCATTACATGACTATACACGGCAGTCATGAAGGGTAGGAAAACTGCCAGCCTTGGCAAATATTCAGCATCCGAACAGCAATTAAGTGGGATGTAATGCTGCTCCTTAATAATGAACAATTTCTGAGTGCATGCAACCAAGGCACGAATCGAGAAGATCGTTATTATTCAGGATATAGACAGAAGATAAAATTACGTCGCGCTTCGGTGAACGCCCGAGAAAGACTGACGCTTATAGTTAATTGATAATGATCTGTTTGTTCATGTTCTTCATAGTCTCTCGCAACCTCTCTCTCCCACCCCCCCCCCCCCCCCCCCCCCCCCCCACCACCCCCATTTTTATCCCGTCTCTTGTATCTCGAGAGAAATTGATATGCGCGAGGACAATTCATTGACAAGTTGCTATATGACCTAATGTGGCTGTGTGATGCAGTGCGTTATTATATCAATTTATCGAAGGATGGAATATTTTATCATTTCAGGGGCTGTATGAGATTTTTAAACAATTTTTTATAAAAAAAGTTATTTACTTTTTTTATGAAATGTATGAAGCCTGCTAAATCCAAACAAATTAATGTAGTCGTTTTTTATTCACTTCTTGGATTAATAACATCAAACAAAATTATCTTAGATATACAAGGCCGGTTCATACTAGGCACGACAGCCAAGGCGCACCCGAATTTGTGACATCAGTCACGTTTTTTTGCACTGCGATTTTTCAAAAATTTCACACCCCCTTAACCTCCGGCAAATTTTCGCAGCAAATGCTTTGTGACGTCAAATTCGCATCGCGTTCACTTTCGCGTGAAGTATGAATCGTCCAAGTAATAGTGGCAATTTGTATCAAATTTCTCCTTTATTAACCCTCATTGAGATGATATATGATTAACCAGTTCGCGATGGGATAATTTTGACAATAATCAAGCCCATCTGTCGCTGGATTGTTTATCACGAACCTCGATCCAAGACAGGTTCAGGCCGGCATCTGTGGGTAGCACACCCTGTTTCCAACCCCTGCTTGCTGCGAGCCGGTCGCTAACATGTTTATTTGTCTTTGCTCGTGACATGTTTATCGTTTATCTGTTTTGAACTCCGTAAACAAAATTGTGAGTATACACGGCATCCAACGCGAAATGGTTAAAGAGGAAAATGGCTGGCGTTTGGGATCTAATATGTGACCCAGCACGAGTAAATGAGACACTTTGAGGCAAAAATAAAAATTGAGATTTTGATTTCATCATTTAAAGCTTGTTTAGATTTAAATGATGAAATCAAAATCTCAATTTTCATTTTTGCCTCAAAGTGTCTCATTTACTCGTGCTGGGTCACATATTCTTTCTATTTATCATCCCGTCTTTGACATTTTGCCTTTTTTGTGTGTGCGTCTTGTAGGATACTGCAGGACAGGAGAGATACCGAACCATCACAACAGCATACTACAGAGGAGCCATGGGCTTCATTCTAATGTACGACGTCACGAACGAGGAATCGTTCAACAGTGTTCAGGATTGGTAAGACAGCTTTCAGTAGAATTTTTTATTGTATTAAACCTTTGTAATACACTCCTTCCGTTGAGCACCTTGAGGCCGCAAAATCCATGTGTCCAATTTTTTATGTGCAGGTAGTACAGAGCGTTTGGTTGATTTATTCCTTGTTATTGACAGGTGTACACAGATCAAGACATACTCGTGGGACAACGCGCAAGTCATCCTGGTGGGCAACAAGTGCGACATGGAGGATGAGAGAGTCCTCGCCACCGAGAAGGGGAAGTCGTTGGCGGACCAACTCGGTAAGACATTTCAATCGTAAACCAGCAGCCGGCGTCACGAAAAAGAAATATTTGCCAATTTGTTGTGAAGCTGCACGATAAACTTTCGATCGATTTCACGAAACTTGGCGTACATTGTAGCTGCGCAACGTTTGAAGTAATATTCATAAACATCTTGGACAAGGACAGCGATTACGAAGGCTTTTTGTGTATAATTGTGCTCTTTTGCGTAACGGTCATTGAATCACGTCTGCCCGCCATTTAGGCTATTCTGTGGAATCATGCGGCAACTCTGCGGCAATTCTGCCATGGGTATAAAAGAGCGATGTATTCACTTTAAACACAAGGCTGTGAGTTTTATCGAGCTTGATAGGTTGGGCAATGACAGTCTCCATAGATAACGATTGGCTGGTAAAAATTGCTACCTAGATTTGTTGCGCACGTTACGTCTTAATTTATTGCACAAGTCGCATAATTGCACCCTATCAAACTTTTGTTTAAATTGTCATAACTGAACATTTTTGCAGCATAACAATGTTGCGCCACTTTGTGGCACAAGGGCACTAGCGTCATTTCGTGAAGTTTCGTGAAATCGTATAGCTTGGGTGAATTCCGTGCTTGAAATCGCCATTCTCTAGCTCTGCTCACAGTGTTAGCACAAAATTTCTGCTTTAACGAAGTAAGGATGTTCATGTTGGAAGCACATAAGGCCAGACTTCCTTGCTAACCCATGAGATACGCTTACCGTAAGCTGGGATTTTATTACCGCACTTACAAAATTGGCCTACAAAATTGGCCCCGGATTTTCTTTTGGCAAATATGCCATCTCTTTTTTGTTTTCATTTGCCGTGAAGGGATTTCCTCTCCAATTCCTGTTCGAGCTCATCTGATGAGTGGTTTTTTTTCCCCTGAGAAATATTCCTCCGGATGTTTATTCTGTGGTTTTTAAAATGAAAGGGGCTTCAACATATTTGCTTCCTGAAAAAGTATGAAGACAATGACATACATGTACATGTATGGCTGATAGGTTTGCTCGGTAGTCGAGGGTGCGGTAGTCCTATGAACCCTAACGTTGAGGGTACAATTCTTATCTATAGGCCAAAAGTAGTAAGGGTACTGCATACTGCGGTTTACTCAAGCAGTATTTTGTAGTATTGGGTGACATTGGGGTTAATCCAAAAATCAAATAAGCTAAACACACAAATTGTATACCCATTAGTCTGAAAATGAAATAAGGTTCAATAATCTGAATATTCCATGTGATAGTTCTTTTCCTTGAAGGTCCAAAGTCAGGGTAATTGGTCTGAAGGTTTAGAATGTCCGATACCAAGGTTCAATACTCCGTGGGTTTATAGAGAAAAGAATTACGGGTTAAAGTCCAATTTGACCATAGGGTCCAATAATATCAATTCGGACTGTTGAATCTTATTGTCTATTCGGACTTATAAACCTCAGGTGGAGGTTCATCACAACACGTTCGAAATAGGTTAAAGGTCGACTAGGTATCATTTGAGGTCATCTAGGCATCATTTGAGGTCGTCGTTTAAAAAATGCATAAAATCTGTAGATCACTTGTTATTGTGAGTTAGATATCCTGGTACCTGTACAATGTACACTTATGCATGTATTTGCTGAACAGAGTTTCAAAAACCTGATGTACATGTTGCAACATGTTAACCCTAACTATCCCAAGCGCATCAAACTCCAACTGCAGGTTTTTCTAGGTTTGGTACCAAACATTAGCAACTTGTTGTTGGACTTTGTTTGTCTCGGTACAAAAGGCCCAGGGAGACCCCGTTGATTTCTGTGCGGTTCAGGGCAGAAAGGCATGAGACTTGTAAAAACGTTGGAGCTTGGGCGAATCATGGGGGAAGCCAGGGCTGTTTTCCTTTCTCCATGGGCGAATGCACAGGCATATTTTTCCTGGGTGAGCTTACTCATGGTCACATCACAGTTCCTGGTCAACTGTAAGTGTAATTGGTACTCACGTTAAGGGTCTAGTACCCATCCTGACAGATTCCAAGAAAACCTGCTGTAGGATTTTTATGGGTTAATTCATTGAGTTTGTTTAATTTGGTTAGGATTAAAGCACTGAATCAGAGGCTCGATATCTTAGTACTACAGCCGTTGTATTAATTCAGAACTTTAAAGAAATTCCTATTGACAAAAGATGGCACTGTGCCCGAGCCAATTTAAAATCCATCTGTTGGATTGTTACACCTCGTATCCGTCTGTCCCCCCCCCCCTCTCTCTCTTAAAAACCTAAATCATCATGCAGCAATCCAGACACATGCATTACCATGCAGCAATCCAGACACATGCATTAAGCATGCCACCGTCTGCTGTAGTTCCTCACCAATGTGAATCACCACTGTGTGGTCTATAAACCCTAAGGTTTAGTCAAGTGTGTGGCCTATAGCTGATTAAACCCATATGGACCCAACCCCAAAATAATCCAATCAATGGCTGGATAAGGCCATGCACTAATTAGATCGATACTGTTTTTTTCTTCTCGCTTAAACAAACTGCATTTTTTTTTTAAAGTGAAGATTTGATGCTGTTCACTTGATCCATTCGAAAGAGGCTTTAAATATAAATACAATTCTAACGTGCATTTAATAATGCAGTTTCATTGGCTTCACCTCCATTTATATTAAGCCTAAAGTTAGCACACCAAAATCAAAACTCTAATTTGGAAATCAATTAAATATAATTTTAATTTGATCATTTCAAAATGCATTTTATATCAAGATTATATATCAAGATTATATGTCAAGATTATATGTCAAAAATATTTATATTTCTGTTATTGTGTTTTTTTGGTTTTTTTCACATTGTACATAATGTTATTATGAAGCACAGCGGCCATATTTTGTTGTCATTCTTTTTAACTAGATCAAATAGTCCTAGCCCCCAAAACACCCCAATTCACAGAAAACGACTAATGAAATATTTGAGTTAAACATCATTTTCAAATGCCCTTAACCAGTTCGCGCCGGAGGACGTAAGTATACACGCAAAGTTTTCTCCAGATTCAAAACAAATGACGCATAAACACGTCACGAGCAAGGCCGAAAATGTCTGTCAGCAGCGAGCAAGGCTGGAAGTGCGTTAAAAATAATCCTGCGCCTTGGCTCGGTGATGTTAAAATAATCCCGGCATGAAATGGTTAAAAAAAAAATAACAAAACAAGGTTACGTTGGACACAGAAGGTGCATTTTTCAGGGACCTCATTAAAAAAAATTGCAATGCATGGCCATATAAACCTTCTCAAGTTCTTGGCAATTCCATTTGCCACTGATAACCAAAATTCAAAATTCACACTTTTTCTGTTGGCCATCATATCGTATTCGAGCCCAAACCACCATGACATACTGAACATACATGTACTATCTAAACGAATTCTCCTGCCACAAAAGGGGGAAATTGGGGCATGATGTTGCTGGGCAATTTCAGAGACTGGATTTGTGGGGGATCAGTGCATTGATAAGTGAGGAATGCAGTGGCAGGGTGGGTACATGGGGCCTGATAGCTGCCTGTTTGCTATTCATTTCTGCCTAGTGTAGCATTACAGCACTTGCCATTCCCTTAACCCCCCCCCCCCCCCCCCCCTCTCCCTTCTCCCCATGTGTTCCTGTGTGATAAGGGGGCTCTGAAACTATAATACATGGTACATGTATGTTTAAAGGTAGTATACACCATTGGTAATTGCTTGAATTATCATGAATGGGTAGATTTGGAGGGTTGTATTTTATAGTAAATATCGTTTAACTAACCTGTCCAAAGTTTTACAATCATGGATGCCGAGAAAAGCATGAACAACAGCGTATGTTTTCAACCGGCGTCGAGCTGTTTTTTTATGTTATTTGTGGTTTTTTTGCGATCAGCGTCCGGCGATCGCGAATTTTTCTTTATAAAATTCTATTTTTCAGAATATTTACAGTATATCTAGCGCAATCATTTTGCTGGATGCCTGGAATCATTATTTACTTTCAGATGAGTAAGATTTTTCTTAATAATTCGGCAGTAAATATTTTCAATATGTGCAAATGGTGTATACTACCTTTAACCAGTTCGCGCCGGATGACGTATAAACGCAAACATTCCCCCAAATTCAAAACGGATGACGCATAAACACGCAAAGTTCAAGTTTGGAAATGTATGTCAGCAGCGCGCAAGGCCGGAAATGCGTGGGTGTGCTTCCCGGCACTATCAGCCTGAACACGCTTCGGATCGAGTTTCGTTAAAAATAATCCCGCCCGTCGGCTCGGCGATGTTAAAAGAATCCCGGCGCGAACTGGTTAAAGGTAGAATACACCATTTGCAGATATCAAAAATATTTACGACCGAATTATTAAGAAATATCTTACTCATTTGAAAGTAAATGTTGATTCTAGGCATCCAGCAAAATGATTGCGCTATTCCTGTAATTATTACGAAAATATAATTTTATAATGAAAATTTCGTGATCGCCGGACGGCGATCGCGAAAAAAACAAGGATAACATAGGAATAACTGCTCGGCGCCGGTTACAAAAAAACGGTGTTTTTCGTGCTTTTCTCGGCATCCATGATTGTAAAACTTCGGACAGCTCAGTTAAACGATATTTACTATAAAATACAACCCCCAAATCCACCCATTCATTATAATTCAAGCAATGACCAATGGTGTATCCTACCTTTAAAGGTTGAATACACCATTATTTTGCAGATATAACTTTCACCCACGTTAACCTTTCTAGGAAAAGCCGAGTATGAATGTTTTTAATGGGTGCGTGGGGAAGGGGGGGTTGTGAAAAGGGTAAACAATTCAGCCTTTTGTTCCCGACGTTCCCGTTGAGGGTTTTGAGCGAATTTGACACCTGTGCCTTGGTAAATTTGAGTGGGAATATGATTGTCGAGTGTCATGTTTAAGCACTCCTGCCTTGTATAATGTATACCTTCCGCCCCCACACATAATCCCGAAGGATGAGAGTGTAGAATATAGAAGGGACCCATTTGAATACAGGCTATATCATATTGTATGGCTTGTTTTGTTGTGAAGATCTTTTGATGCTCAGCAAGATATTTTCTTGTCGCGTCAAGTGAGAGAGATCCCAGGAGGGACAACTTTGTGGAATGATCCTCGTAAAAATTCAAAGGGGGGGGCTGGGCTGCAGAACAATTAACCCTCCTATGCAGAAGTCAGTATTTGGGTCAGTCGGTCAGCAGCACGAAGACACACAGCTGTGTCATTTTGTTGCATTGATGCACTATTACTAATCGATACAGTTTGTGCTGTCCAAAGTTGCAGTACTGTTCTATGGGAATAATTGTGCAATAAACCGACTGTAGTGATGAGGATGTACTGTTTTGTACAGTACACCTCTAGGAAATATCTTTCCATTGTCCAGTGTAGTCCACAGACAACCCAAAACAGCACAACCCATTGACAAGATTGACGGCAAAAATCAGTGCGAGTCATTTTGTACTGACTAACAAATTGTTGTATACATATAAAATTCATTTTTTTTGAACAATTACAGGATATATCTAATGCAATCATTTTCCTGGGCACCTACAATCATTATTTACTTCCAAATAAGTAAGATAGTTCTTAATAATTCGGTAGTAACATTTTTTGATATCTGCAAATGGTGTATCGTCTCACAAAAAAGCGCTCCTGTCACAATATGTAATATTAATGTATAGCTTCCCTCCTTAGCTGCTCTGCAGCATGGTGTCAATGTGAAATCTCCGATTGTATTTTTTATCTTCATTGGAATTGTCTCCATGTCTCAGTCTCCACTGTCCCATCCATTGTTTTGTTTTGTTTTGTCTTCGTTGTTCTCTGTCTCTTGTCCGTTTGTTCGTGTTCATTCCTATCGTTTGTATATTGCCTGTCTTGTGATTGTCTGTGTCAGGCTGTTCTCTACAAGCCTCGGTTTATTTGAACAGCCCCAAACTTTTCACCCCCTTTAATAATCCCTAGTTTACTAATCCATATTCTGTGCTATTTATATTTACGCATATTTATTTTTGTTTATCTAAAAATCTAACCCGACTTGCTTGTGACAAGTTTGGAAATAAACGTTTCGAATAATAATAATAATAGATCCTACCTTTAACACCAACAGTGCCGAATCGATCTATTACATCACGTATTTTCAAACACCCTAAAGAAATAGGGTAAATATTCTTCATAACGTTTTTCAATAAAATACTAATTTCTCAAGTGAATATTCTACCGTTACAAACGGAAACAACCAGAGTTTCATTTTAGTATTTTAGCATTCTGATCTAGACCGCCTAGCCACATGGTTATTAATGGTGCCCCGAGGGCATCCGTATCACCGTACCGTTTCCTAGCAACCACAAAATGGCAGCCGAGCTTCAATTTTCATTTTCTATTTTCTTTAATCAGACGAGGAAATCATAACTCTTGTCTTGTACTCCTGAGCCTTGCCCCAGGGAAGTTTAGAGTTACCGGTATACCTGAAATCCGACGCGAAATCATGATTGTAGCACATGATTGGGGAAAGTGGAACATCTTGCCTAAAATTGAAAAAACACAACAAGTGTTGTGTTGTTCCGACAATCAGGTATTTTGTTACTTAAAGGTTGAGAGGGTTTTTATAATAAGTTGTATAATGGAGTCCTCAAGCTATTTTCCAGTTTCATCCTGAAAAATTGATTTCTGTTATGAATGTCTATTTCACTAGCAATACAAAGGTTATACGTTAACCCTAACTCCCTACACAACAAAGGAAGTTGGAGGATTTTGAAGGAATTGTATTGGTTAATAACAATGGTGAGGGAGTTAGGGTTAATAAATAAGGCATCGACCAACAAAAATATAAAAAATCAGGCCCAGTTTTGAATTATTACTTCACACTCCACACAACCATCTTACAAATTTGTCCGATAAAGAGTATTTTGCAGCGAATGCGAGTAAGAGCACAGGGATATGCCTGTTTGGTATCTAAATAAAGTAGTCAAGGTCAAAGGTTATTTGGCATAACATTGCTGACGTTCTGTCGCACGATCATAGGCAAATGCGCACTCTGATAGTAATTAACGTGTGCACATCGTGCGACCACCTAGCGAGTGTTAGTTAAATCCTGAATACCATATCATTGTGCACATGTGCAGTTGAATAACTGAACTGGCTTATTCTTACAAGCAGGGTTCTAGCCACGGTGGGCGGCGCCGGGCGGTACCTCAAATTTTCGCACGGCACTTGGGTTTAAATTAGCTGTCGCCCGGCACAAAAAACAAAAAAACCAAAAACAAAAACAATTTTTTTTTTTTTTTTTTTAAATCAAATTATGTGCACAAAAGAAAGAGAGGAGATACAAAGTTACGTTAATCATGTTCATGTAGTAATTTATTTTATTAACTTAGCTAGACAAAAACATGCAAAAATGAACTGGACTCCCGGCCGTGAGGCGCGAGAGCTCTGCTCGCTGCTCTCGCATCGCTTCGCAATCTGATAATTTACCCGGCACTAAAAAGGTCCTAGCTAGAACCCTGCTTACGAGTTAATAAATGGGCATATGGGCATGTATCAGTGTAATTAACCATAGACTTGTAGCATATGCCCAGTTGACCTTTCTAAGTCTATAGTCTCCACCATGCAAAGCTTTAAATCTCATTTAACTTTGATAATTCATTTTTTTAATTTTTATATTTCCCTCTGAAATTCAGGGTTGGAATTTTTCGAGACGAGTGCTAAGGAGAACATCAACGTCAAGCAGACGTTTGAGCGACTGGTAGACATCATCTGCGACAAGATGTCGGAGAGCATTGATACGGATCAGAGCATGCGTCCCACCACCACCATCACGCCCACGGATCCCGGCCAGACCCCCCCTTCTTCATCCTGCGGCTGCTGATTGCCTGGCTTCCTCCTGTCGCGGTGTCGGGTAGAATTCACAACACGGTAAGTAACTCGTGACGGAAACAAATACCACCTCTTATTAATTAATACAGTTCTTATATAGCGCACGTATCTACCAGGACATTAATTCTTTTGGTACATACATGTAGCGTTATGGGGACAACCCATAGGGTTTGTGTGTAAACTGAAATCTCTCTAATCTCAAACTCAAAACACTCAACAATTCTAAAATTTCCAGCATGACCCTAATTTGTCCTTTTCTTCATTTTCTTTCATTATACCCTAACCCGATTTTACCTTGTTCTACCTTTACTGAAGACCCAACGCGCTATGGGGACTCGAAAATGTCCCCACTACTCGGTCTGTCTTTTCCAAACAAAAGAGCCTGTCCCCATAACGCGGTGAGTGCTTACCCTGGTAAACAAGGCGCTGTGTCATTATTATCCCTGCTCATTGGGCCCACGAAACATTCATAAAATACCATCTCAGCTCTCAGAGGAGTATACTTTTGTACAGCAGCTCAATGCTGTCGTTAAAGGGAAACTCCACCCATAGTTTATAATTGCACAATGTTAAAGAGTGTCAATTGCCATTGTGACTTGATTTTTATTTCATTTTTATCGATTTCGGTAATCATATAAAACAGAGATTTTCTCGCACTGCGCTTACCGTCATGCGAACCGCCATTTTGTTCTGGTTTATCGGTACATCCGAGATATGTGACGTAGTGTCTGCACCATCAGTACGCGAAGCCCGATCGATAGCGGCCCTGCACGCGCAATGAATGCAAGTGAACCCTTTTGTGTACGGCATAGTGTATACACAATGTGTACTGTACATGTGAAAGTGGGCTTTAAATCATACGGAGAAGGTAATTACTAGCTCACAGATTTTCTATTCTTCTCAGAAAATACAAAAATAAACGATAGTTTGTGGCGCGTCAAGTCGATATTATGCACAGAAATGCAATACATGTACTCGCAATAGTCGGGCGCCGTACAACATACGTCTGCATAATATAGTTGGCCGCGTCAAGGTGGGATACCAGTGCGAACAACAGGCAATAAAGCGATGTGCATTGAGGTGCAGACACTACGTCATCATTTCCCGGGCGAGGCGGGAAATTTGAACGATATGGCCGCGCCCTTGTACTCCTAAATGGCAAGAAATCGTGAATATAATAAGCGCGTGTGTCGTTCTCGATAACAAATCAAAACAAATTTTCTGCAGGGTCAGTATGTTACCATATATTCTTTTAGACTAGGTAACATTTTATTTAGCCTGGAATTTCCCTTTAAGGTGCAAAGCAGCTAATAACGACCATCTCGCCCTCACAGATAGCAACTTTACTCCTGGGTGGGGAAAAGCAATGACAAAGAGTGACAAAGAGCCTTGTAAATGCACCATAGTCCCAGGCCGGACTCAAACCCACAACCTGCAGCTTTGAACAGCTGAAAAAACCCACAACCTGCAGCTTTGAACAGCTGAAAAAAACTACAATTTTTATTAAAGATATATATGCGATCAACTTTTGGCGCCGGTACTACGAGAATGCTCTTTTATCTGATCTCTCTCCGACACGACGCAGCTTTAAGAGGAATGCAATTTTGCAGACCTAACAGCTTTGCTCATCCTGTTTGCATGATATCGTGATGATCGTGATAGACACAACTCTGCGACGGCCCGGTTGTTGGTGAGCAGTGTCTTATATCATGATCGGGGCATAGATGTATAGACTCGGTTGAACGGCTTCTCCTGGCATTTACTGCCTAAACACCTTTCTGCATGGAGTGGCTTCGTACCCGTGATGCTTTGAGGCAAAAGCTGGGCATCGGTGTTTCGTATTATCAATTTCTCCAATGAGATTTTGAAGGTTAATGCATGGTAAAAATGAAATAAGATAAGTGGTTTGTGGTAGCACCACATTGTCGGGCAGAGCATACTGTTGAGTTTCCCCTGTTTCCTTTTAAAACCACACAACTCACAAAAAGAGAATTACCACATGTGTTTACCGCAAATAACCAATAAATTGTTTGATAATAAAAAAAATAAAAAAATTCCCAATTGCTAGAAATTGGCATAGAAATCAACAAAAGAAATTTACTTTGAAAGATGATGCTCGGATGCGTGTGCGGCAGTGATGTTTGACATAATTTTGTCAGAATAATATTGGAAACTCACGTGACTTTTGAGTAAAATCCATGGATATATTTTGTGAAAACCTTGTGGAGACCTATTTATCTACAGAAATATACCCTTTTGAGGACCTTTCTGACTCCCATTGTCCCCATTGTGTTGATGTCTCCACAGGGTACCAAATTTAGAAGCATAAATACAAAATAAGGACACGTCTTACATGTACATGTATGTGCGTATTTTTCATATTGTTTTTAATCAATCAACTGATACTTGAAAAAAAATTTTGAAGCCCAACATGTAAAATTTACAAATTATTCCATTATGGCAGAAGTGTTTGACCTCGCTATTTTATTATGCTATTTGATGGGGGTATTTAGTGATCTCATTAGTCTGTTTCCAGCCACCAGCTCTCAACCCCCCCCCCCCTAAAATAAAAGCTATTAGTAATTGAAGTTTCAGGTTACAGTGATAGATGAGGCGTGGTGAGGTTTAGGCAATGATAGGGCGAGACAAGGTGATAAATTTAACACACTGGCGGAATGAAGGATATATGTGACCCGCTCCATCGAAATCAGGAAGAAGTCTCGAAATGACTTTTTGACACATACACATGGTCATGGTGATTTCATAAGCTTTCTAATGATACCCATCACAAGTGTGTATCTGTTTAGGTTAACGAGTTATAATCTGATGAAGATGACAGGTGTATATTTATTTGCCGAATCCACGTTCCGAGAAAAACAGCTTTGAAATAAACAAAATTGACCAAAATATGACCATACGGACAGCGCACACAAATCCTCTTCATTTTCATTTTTATAGATCGTTTTTACATACAAGACATTAATGACAATAATCTGTGATAACTACACTTCCTAAAAATACAATGTTCAGAAAAACGACTTAGTCACGATTTTCACCCATGCGTTCACTTCAATGGCCGATTGCGTAAAACGGCACCAGCGACTTATTCCTGATTACGATGGAGCGGGTCACATAATCATCAACGCTTTCACAAAGGACCGAATTTCATTTATCCATATTTGTTTTTTAAGGGAGGGTAAGTATACTAAAAAAAAATATCAATCTATACAATTTCAATTAATGTTATTAACGATTGGGCGGGTTTATCCTCAAGTGCCGTTTTGCATTTTTTACGAAGGGGCAAATATTGAATAACATAAACTTGAGCGTTATCACGAAGGGTTTCGAAAACTGCGAAACTTAATTAGAGCGTTTTAGTGAAGGGGCGAATTTATTGAAGCAGTGCGGCAAATTTATCCTCAAGTGCCTTATGCTTTGAAACAGTCGAAAGGACACTCCAATATATTGTAGACCTCTGCCCTATTCGCATAAATGTGCCCCAGCATTCCCGGTTTTCTAGTACAACCGGCAGATGTCCCATTCAGAGTGAACCAGATTTCAGATCGCAAAATTTAATGGAACCATCTACCCACCAAGTTTGGTTAAAAGGTCCCGTGTGTTGTATCATCATCATCATCATCATCATCATCATCATACTATAATTCGAGCAACGTTTGTCTGTTTGTTTCGCTACTCCTCCCAAGTCCTTGGTCCGATCTCGCCCAAACTTGGTGGGTGGATGTAAGTTCACCCCAGAATTGCCCTTGAGGGGTTCATTTTTGGAAAGGTCAAGGTCACTGGGGTCAAAGGTCAAATGTTCGTTTTTCGCTACTCCTCCCAAGTCCTTGGTCCGATCTCGCCCAAACTTACGGGTACGGGTACGTCACCCCATCCCCAACTTCCCTTCTTCCGGTCATATGTCAAGGTCACTGGGGTCAAAGGTCAAATGTTCGTTTTTCGCTACTCCTCCCAAGTCCTTGGTCCGATCTCGCCCAAACTTACGGGTACGGGTACGTCACCCCATCCCCAACTTCCCTTCTTCCGGTCATATGTCAAGGTCACTGGGGTCAAAGGTCAAATGTTCGTTTTTCGCTACTCCTCCCAAGTCCTTGGTCCGATCTCGCCCAAACTTACGGGTACGGGTACGTCACCCCTTCCCCAACTTCCCTTCTTCCGGTCATATGTCAAGGTCACTGGGGTCAAAGGTCAAATGTTCGTTTTTCGCTACTCCTCCCAAGTCCTTGGTCCGATCTCGCCCAAACTTACGGGTACGGGTACGTCACCCCATCCCCAACTTCCCTTCTTCCGGTCATATGTCAAGGTCACTGGGGTCAAAGGTCAAATGTTCGTTTTTCGCTACTCCTCCCAAGTCCTTGGTCCGATCTCGCCCAAACTTACGGGTACGGGTACGTCACCCCATCCCCAACTTCCCTTCTTCCGGTCATATGTCAAGGTCACTGGGGTCAAAGGTCAAATGTTCGTTTTTCGCTACTCCTCCCAAGTCCTTGGTCCGATCTCGCCCAAACTTACGGGTACGGGTACGTCACCCCATCCCCAACTTCCCTTCTTCCGGTCATATATTACACCCACGGGTACTTTTGACTAGTAATTTATAATGTGTGTATATCTTTCTCATTATAACATTATAAAATTGTATAAGGCACGTAAAAGAATAATAATAATAATAATAATAAACCGTTCTTATTAAGCGCATTACACACAGAGTCCCAATGCGCTGTACATAGGGGAAATTAATCAACATTGATTAATCAACAAGAACCCAGAACACTTATCGCTAAGAGAAGGGGTTTGCCCCGGTGTTCCTGGCTGACGTGCCTCTGTCTACGGGGTTCTTCTGGCTTACGAGAGTGCCTTGAGCGCTTTTGAAGGATCCTTGGTTTCATTACCAGAAAATAATAATAATAATAATAATAATAATAAAATCCTCCAGTAGTTTCTCTGTAAATCCCACTAACAAATAAACAGATAGACAGACAGACAGACAGACAGACAAATGCTGGCGAAAACATAACCTCCTAAATTGTTAGCGAAGGTAATAAACAAACCAGAGTTGCCTACAATGTACTTGTCATTGTTGACATGAGATCGCAGGCCTTATCACCCAGCCAAGCTAGCCAAGTACATGTAGTGTGTGGGTGGGTGGGTGGATGGCCTGGCAAATGATTAGATTCACTGCCCTGTGCTCCATCTTGCTCTGATTAATAATGCTGTAGGATGTCTATCTAGTTATCACCAGAGTTTAAAGGGAACCGGCATGATCCTTTAAAACAAAAATCAGTTCTTAAACTTTTCATTTTTTAAGGGTGGTTGTTTTGGTTATTTTTTGGTGATTTTTTTTTTTTTTTTTTTTTGGGGGGGGGGGGGGGGTGATTGGGTGGGGAGGCGAGTGGGTGGGGAGTACGGTGAGTGGGTGTGGAGGTGAGTGGGTGTGGAGGTGAGTGGGTGGGCAGGTGAGTGGGTGGGCAGGTGAGTGGGTGGGGAGGTGCTTTTGTATTGACCGGCAATCGTGGTCGTCGTACAAAAGAATTGGGAGACAAACAATGGGTCCACGATTGACACAACGTCCACGATCTTAACTCGTGTACAAAACCTATGGCGATCATCCGAAAACGTTAGAGGTACAAACAAAAGAGGAAAGACGGTCGGACAATGCCCCGTCCACGATTGCCGGTCTATACATGACTGTGTGAGTGGGTGGGGAAGAGGACATTTATGAACCTCTTTAATCCAAATAGTCAAACAAGAAATCAAAAGAGAAAATGTGTGCGCATTATTGAAAACTTTAGTCACTGTACCACCCAAAAACTGCCCAAAATGTAGTGCAGGACACTGCTGGAAACTTGGAAACCAGATTTGTTGGTTCTTTGATAATACAATGTAGTACAACGGCTATTTGGTTATTATTACCAGACTAATTTTGAAAAATGACAATTTCTTTTCTTCCAAATGCAATCTGTTAAAGGTTGGATACACTATTTGCAGATATCAAAAATATTTACAACCGAATTATTAAGAATTATCTTACTCATCTGAAAGTAAATAATGATTCTAGGAATCCAGTAAAATGATTGCGCTAGATATCCTGTAATTATTCTGAAAAATATAATTTTATAAAGAAAAATTTGCGATCGCCGTCCGGCGATCGCGAAAAAACACAAATAACATAAGAACAACTGCTCGACGCCGGTTAAAAACAAATGCTGTTTTTTGTGCTTTTCTCACCACCCATGATTGTAAAACGTCGAACAGGTTAGTTAAACGATATTTACTATAAAATACAACCCCCCAAATCCACCCATTCAGGACAATTCAAGCAATTACCAATGGTGTATCCTACCTCGTCCTTGCCCATCAACATTTACTTTTAACTGCCGCATCCCAAAAAGTGGATTCCCCTTTAAGGTAAACCGAGGAGCAATGTGGAAATTGGTGAAGCATTTGATTTCCCAAATGGCGTGGAAGAAAATAAGAAAATATCAAGCCGGAAATGCCAAAAGTAAGAATCTGTCTTCCTCCCTGACAAAAATGTTCCGAAGAAACCCCCAAAAAGGATACGGCGATTGGGCAGTGTAATTTCCCGTTTCCAATTGTGAGCGAATTTTAAATGGTTTAATTTCACGTGAACAGGAAAGGGGAGGACAAAAGTCTCGAAATTTGCTGGCGGGGGAGGGAAGATCAAAAGAAGGTTCCAGACATTGACAGCTGAGCAGGGAAGTCGTTTATTTCCACCCTTTAAAGGTTCTACGCAGACCTTTCGAAGAGAATTGCTGTTTAATAATTTAAAATGTGCCTTGGTGTGTAAGTAACAAGACCAGGGGTGATAAAATGGTATAAAACGACATTAATTGGGGTTAATCACAGTAAATGTAATTGGCCCCCTCATTAACATGTTCAAACACTGACAAATGGTGGCGCTGTTCGTGACGAACATTCGGCAACCCCCAAAAAGAGATGCCATGCACGCGGGTACGCACGCAGCAGATTTTGTTCAGACATGGCGAGTGAAGACGACAGTTCGGGGCCGGGGAGCGCATATTCCACAGAATCGGACGAAATATCCGCAGTATCATCAGGTCCTACAAGAAGATATTCCACTTGACAATTCATTTGACAATAACTTGAGTCGACCATCGACTGAATGATTTTGCATGGATACGCTTGGCACATGATGCATGCATGCACGGGCACGCTGGTCGCGACGTCGAAGTCTTCCCGAACATACGTCACAATTATGCAAATTGTACATGTTAATAAGATACCATTCTAGGGGCGGGGCCGGTCCCCCAAAGCACTTTATTATTATTTTTTTCATATTAATTACCAAAAAATTTTTTTTATAAACTGAAAATCACTCAATTAGTTATAATCTTTCATTTAAACTAATAAAAACCACATTTCTAGGACCCTTTAACGAAATGGAGTGTGTATTATCAGAACAATTATAGTTTGGCCCAAAACAATATAACATTTAGGATGAACGTGGGCGTTTGTGTACTACCTTGCACTTGTAATTCCTTAAATTATTAATGGTGCGAGAGAATATTAGTTTAGGTTTCTGCTAATTAGCAATTTCAGCTGACGGGGACAGTGTTTTAGAAAGGTTAAGGCACTTTGCAGTACACCAGATGTTTGTTTTTTTGTTTTTTCCATCGTAAATTTTGTATTCGAACTAAATTTTGAGAAACTTGTTAAGTTTAATGGCAGATACAGAGAGCGCCGCTGATCAAATCTGTCAAAATTTTGCAGATGCCTTTCCAATTGCTTCCTTCAGTTACTAGATTATTCCTACAATCCATTGCCTCCCCCCCCCCCCCCCACTATCTCAAATTGGTTAGACTTCCCTATCTCAAAATTGTATTAAAGTCGTTGCATATTTTGTTGAAGTGGGCAGGGAAGGTTTGGAATATTTTGAAGTGTTTTAATAGCGCTGTGTTTATGCAATTTTTCCTGCATGTCTGACAGGTACAAGTGGCTTATTGCATATACTGTACCCTAATATAGCATCCCAAAGGCTGGCGTTTAAACAATTCCTTTTAAACAATTTAAATGTTTAAATTCGAGGGGAAAGGGACGGGGCCTTGGATGTTTTGGATGCCATACATGTTTACATGGTTAATTACAGCAGTTGTTTTTAGTACAACTAAAATAAATAATTAATTATTTGAAGGTAATTATATACCTTATTTGCCCGTAATTTTCAGAAATGAATTAATTTTGGGGTTTGTGTGTTTAGGGCAAATAATGTTACACTACCTCGTGTTTACAGTTTTTGTTCGTATATGCTGGGGAAAAAACAAGTAAAACAAGTTGAAAACGAACATTGTTCTTCTTGCTTTCCTTGGCATCCATTATTGCAAAACTTCAAACAAGCCCGTTAAAGGTAGGATACACCCTTTGCAGATATCAAAAATATTTACTACCGAATTATTAAGAAATATCTTACTCATTTAAAAGTACATGTAAATAATGAGTCTAGGCATCAATTTTTGCGCTAGATATCCTGTAATAATTCCGAAAAATAGAATTTTATAAAGCCGACGATCGCGAAAAAACAAAAATAACATAAGAATAATTGCTCGACGTTGTTTTTCGTGCTTTTTTCGGCATCCCTGATTGTAAAACTTCGGACAGGTCAGTTAAAAAAATAATTACTATAAAATACAACCCCCCAAATCCACCCATTCATGATAATTCAAGCAATTACCAATGGTATCCTACTTTTAAAAGATATTTACTATTAATACAACTCCTCAATTCACCTATTCCTAATAATTCAAGCAATTACCAATGGTGTATCCTACATGTACCTTGAACTTGTGTTGTATACAGTAGTTGGCTGAATACAAAATTGAGGTACAAAACATCTACTGAACGAGGCCAAAACACTTTGGTCTCTCAATCCTCCTGAACCGTCTTTCATACACGTATAGTATTTCATGCACGTATTTGTTCATAGTTCATTGTTATTTCTTCAAATACACGTATTTCAAAGAAACAACACTGCTGCAATAATTACATGTATTGTACTCTTTGATGCGGTATGGAGTTAGTGAAATTTCTTTCGTTTTCATTCGACCATAGGTCAGAAATGTATTTACTCCAGAAGCTAAATTTAAATAGGGCAAGGTTGCAGTAATTTTGAATTTACAAGCTTTGTGGGGAAAAAGGGTTTTTGGTTGAGAGAGGAGGAGAGGAGGTTTTTGGTTTTCGGAGCTGAAATATTTTCAAATGTGTTGTTGTTTTTCGTGGAAAAGCTAATCAACGAAGGGTTCTCAAGCAAGATGTACTATTCACACAAGTCAAATGTTGTCATTAAAAACCTTTGAAACATGCTCAACAATGGTCCATAATTAAAGGGCAGGTGTCTCTCTCCCCCCCCCCCCCCCCCATCATCTAGCTGACCAATGATAATAATTTGCAATAGGAGGGGGGGAAATATATGATTTTGTTAGGTTGCCCAAAATAACGTCAACACACAGTAATGCATATTTTTGATTCATAGCGTCGGGCATCGTTTGTCTTTTTCTAAAACAATGCCTCCTCCTCCTGAGAAAAAAAATCTTAGATTTTAATCACCTGAACCCCCCCCCCCCCCAAAAAAAAAAAAACAACACCCCAACCTATTGGGAATTCTATATTAGCAGCAGATATATTTTGTTTTTCTAACTGACGATTCTTAAGGGTTTTGTTAGGTTGCCCGAAATACCGTCAACACACAGTAATGCATATTTTTGATTCATAGCGTCGGGCATCGTTTGTCTTTTTCTAAAACAATGCCGCCTCCTCCTGAGAAAAAAAACCTTAGATTTTAAACACTAAAAACCCCCCGCCCCCCAAAAAAAACACAAAAAAACCCAAAAAACCTATTGGAAATTCTGTATTAGCAGCTGAAATGTTCCGTTTTTCTAACTGACGATTCTTAAGGGTAAGCAGAGCCATACAATTAAGTGCCAGGCGTGGTTCACAGAGAGTGTTGTTCACAGATAATTAAATTCCGGCTCTATAAACCAGTCTTGATGGCTGGATTGCCATCATGGCGATCGAGATATCCCTGGGTGTGGTATGGTATTTATCCCTGCGCGTTGTTTCCCGTCGCATTGATCGCGTGTGATATTGATTCCCTGCACCGGACCCCAAGTGATGTTGTTGATACATTGAGGTGCGGGCTGCATGCATGCATGCATGCGTGTCAGCACCCTGGGTTCTTGCATGTCGCAAACAAGAGCTCGCTGGCCCGGATTGCCAGACGAGAGAATTGTATTAATTTAAACTAATGTCGTATCAGCTTCCAGGGAACTAGATCAATACACAACGATGCGGCTTCTGCACGAATTCATGCTTGTTTTTTTCTCATAATTGACAATCTCATTCCTGGGTCCAATTCCATAAAACATGTTAAGCACACAAATTTGCTTAGCACAAAAAAGGCTTGATCAGTTTAAACAGGTTATCGGTCAAAACTCCATTCAAAGCAAAAACCAGCTGAATACCAGTCACAAACAATAAACATTAACTAAAATGTAGGTTTATAACCCTGTTTTTTTTTTCCCAAGGAAGAAATTTCATGCTAAGCAAATGTTGGTGCTTGACACGTTTTATGAAATTGGCCCCAGGTTTTATATCTGCTACTGTGCATATTATAGATGTACTTCAATCTGGCTTATTTGGGGTATATTAATTAACCCTAACGCATGCAGCGCTGTGCATCTGGTAAAGAACCTTAGGTGCACTTTGATGCATTTGGCTGTCAACACCAGTGCATAAACGACCACTGTCTAGAGCCGCGTTCGCATTGGACTTTTTTTGGTAAAACCTACGGAGAACTTAACCAAATTAAATCCAATGCGGACAGGCGGTAACATTGTCAAATCGTCCATTTTACCCTCCGCAACAGTAAGATCTACAGGCCCAAGCTTCTGGCGGAGGATTTAACACCGTGAACTTTGACAATCACGTACCGTAACATTTGACAATATTAAGTCCAATGCGAACGCGGCTTAAGACTATGAGAGCTAATCCCCATTGAACAATGACACAGATGGATTCTGCTGAGTTGGGTGACCGCAGACTCTGAAGTAGTTTGACATTTGAGATTTCTGACCTGATGGATCTCGCTGCACTGAGCATGGTTGTCACATTGACAAATGATGCAGATTGCTATGTCTGGCTGGGTGTCTAGCCAATATACCCTGGATCGAGGATTAATTGATGACATTTTGTTCAAGCGCATGTAAGACAGTTGCTTTGGGAATGACGATTGTATGCATATAACCAGAAATACACAGGTAGACATTTTGACAGTTGTCTGTAAGTGTAAGCTCTTTTTAATGTGAGGTTTTTGAAGGGAAATAAGTGGACCGATGATAAGTTAAAACCTAAACGACTAGCCATATGCAATTTTATTTTGTAATTCATACCAGTGCATGAATCTGCTGATGCATGATACACAAGAAATATATACTTCATTGTAAACCTTGTCGTCAGGTTAATTTGGAGTTCATTTGCATTTATAGTATCACACGGTTATCTGGAGATATGATGAACGGCCGTGACCTGTGCACGACTATACAGCGATGTGTTCATCAAGCGTGTAAACCTATTCAGTGTGCTTATTACCGCATACATACATGTAAATGACTTCCCGTGAATGCTGTTACTGAAAAACAGTGGAAATCATTGTGGAAGTCTTGTATAAAGCTCGGCATTCGTGATTGTATTGTTTTGCATGTTTCGTTAGCTTCTGGGAATGCGATCTTTTGTGGGATTATACAAATAAAAACCATTTTGTCTGTGTAAACTGAGAAATCCATTTTCAAATTTAGATGTGAGCGAATTGCACAGAAAAAGCAGCATTCAATCCTAGTTGGGAAATGCACACCAGGGGCGAATTTTATGTAGCTAATAAGCACACACAAAATTGCTTAGCATGAAGATTTTTTCTTGGCCAAAACAAAACAAAACATAGGCTATTATTTGTGACTGGTATTCAGCTGGTTTTTGCTTAGCATAAAAAGCAAACAGACTTTTGGTTGGTAACCGGTTAAGGTTTTTACTGCATGAGCATCAGCAAGACTTTTTTGCTGCAATTAAGCAAAGTTTTGTGCTTAGCAAATTGACCCTCTGGCCCTTACCTCAGCTGCATTATAACATTCAATTTAGGGGAATGTTGTTTCTAAGAAATGATGACATTCTGAGGTTTCGTCCCCCTTCTTTATTAAAAAAGTTTTTTCCCCAGATTATGGGTTCTTCACTATACAGAAACAGTGTGGCTCGCATTAACGTTTTCTGCCACTGTTACAAGTTGGAGCGACACGCGGTTCTTCACAAAAACTTGCCAAAACTGTCGAGCCTAGGCCAAACAACGGAAATGTAGTCTTACAGAACCCTCCCCTACAAAGGACTTTGTGCCCCACCCCCAAATTCACTAGAGGAAATTCATTAGGAGCACATTAGGAGTAATTGATGACACCCATTATTTCCTGTGTTCGTGTAGATGATCAAAGTTTTGAAATGTCAAAATACATGTAAGGCATAAGGCATTATGGCATTATGAGAGAGTACTTTTTTTCTGTAAGCCGGGTGATATGAAAACTAAAGAGCAACAAAATTGACTTGATTTCATTTACTGCTTTTACTTGATGTCGTTATCTTATTTTTAATTTATTTCATGGAAGTGGCATTTAGTCTTGATTCGATGACGGTAATTTGTATTTAGTGCCCGTAGTGATTACTTTATCATTAGTTGTATTACGCATGGTTGGACGACTACGCATTGTCTCAATATTAGATTTCGGCCCTTCAATGTTGTTTACACTGATGTATTCATGGTGTTGTTCCGAGGGATTCTTTCGAAATGAAATAACTGACTCAGGTGGGAATCGAACCCACGACCGAGATTTGAACCAGCCTGCCAGCCCTGGCTACCGGTAGCTCAGTAGTTGAGAGTTAATACACTTGCACTAGAATGCAGGTCATGAGTTTGAGTCATGGGCTTGGATGACCTGTAATTGTTATCCTAGGAGGGTTACTGGTGTTGGCTGAACCAAAGTGAAGCTTTGCTGTCCACCGCAAGGTACTTCACAACTTAGGCTAAACCGGCAATGATCCTCTCTGCCAATTAAAATCAGGCGCGCCAAACATTTGGACTCGAGCCAAAAAGTTATTACTAAGCCTTGCAATTGCCGCGAAATCAACGGTTGGAGAGGGCGCCCCGCTGTGCGGTTACGGAGAATAATTGATTTTATTGTGTATGCAATAAAATGAATTTAACTGGGCATATAAACCACACTGAGCCTTGCTTTCCCGCGATGTCGCGTATTAACCCAAAGCCGCACGACGGACGGTGTCATTTTGGTTGTAGTCAAAAAGTGCCTTCCGAACATTACAAATGAACATGCTAGAGAGAATTGTCTGCGGTATTGATGTGCATTTGATACACAATGACGCGGCTCCTACACGAATTCGTGCTTGTTAAAACAACTGACTAATCATGATGCGAGTGGTCTACAGGACCCCCCCCCCAGGAAAAACATTGCGCAGCCCAGCCCAACCCGGCAGAGGATGTATGGAGCCTACTAATGCAGTATGCACAATAGTGTGAGCGAGCGTGTATTTTTCTTTTTAGTGTGAATCGATACAGAGTACGTATACCGGTACATGCACGCAATGATGTGTCAGGGAATGGCCGAGGATTGAGATGGATTGTAAATTTGTAGAACCATCTGCCGTGTGCTGACGATGGAAGTGCACATTAATTTAAATGAAAGTGCAGCGCTGTAGTGTTTTCTTAACATCAATTCTGGCGGGATTGTCTGCTAGCATTTACACAGCAGGCTAGTGGATAAGTGTATACAGCAAGCCTGGTGCATGTTTTTATTTATGTCATCTTTAATGAGGGTAAACTCCAATCAGTGCACATCACTGCTTTTCATGGAGGCCCTCAGGTGCTGAATTGCGAAGGACGCGGCTAAAACGTAGTCGAGCCGCTGGCACGTACATGTAAAGGCGCCTATGGCAGCCGGCCACATCGACTCATTATGACTACGGAGCACAGTCTGAGATAGAAAGTGTTTGATTTTTTCTAGAGGGAGGAAAACCGGAAGAACCGGAGAAAAACCCCCGTGACACAGGAGAGAACCAACGCACAACTCTACTCACATATGGTCCGGGCCGGGAATCGAACCCGGGCCACATTGGTGAGAGGCGAGCGCTTTACGTACAAGCCACCCGTACCAACAATCAAAATTATAGAGCAAGATTGCCTGCTTATAGCCCAAAAGCTTTTATTTAAATTGCATTAACCTTTGCAAATGCATGCAGGTGTGGGCTTGTCCTATATAAATGTCCAGATCGCTAATCCTAATATTTTAAAGCTGAATTACAGTATATAATGTATCAGTGACTGGCCATGGCAAACTTAACAATGTGAATAAATTATGTAAAACCTACCGGTAGCCACATTGCCATCTGGCGTACATGTATGTACCAGTACATAATGTACATAATTATATCCACATACATTTACTCCACATTTGATATGTGTAGAGTATTAGTATTATCTAGAATGTTAGGATTTTGTACAAAGTCCATCTTTCGTAATATTAAAGCTAGTACAATTTTTGAAATAGATCTGCAAATGATGTATCCATCACTTGCAAATCTATATCAAAAATTTTACTACTGAATTATTTGAAAGTAAATTCAAGCAATTACCAATGGCAAATTACCAATGTACCTTTAAACAGGAAGGCTCCTTTTTTCGCTTAGTAAATGTACTTTAGCGATTGGTTTGAGTGATAACAAACTTTAAAAAAAAATAATAATACATTTTAGTTTTTTGTTTTGTATTGCCTTTCAAAAGATTTGTTTTAAAATTTGTTTTTATATATTTGTTTTTACATAAAAATAAAATATTATTTACATCAGTTCACTACCGTACATCATCAGGCAAATCAGAAAAAGTCTGATTAGTGATGTTTCATCAATTTGAGTGAAATTCCCATCAAACCGGACATGATTAGCCAGTACTTGCAGAACAGAACACATTCACAGAGGGATTCTACGAGTTTGTTTTTTCCTTGCGTCCAGGAACATAAATCAACACTGCAATTGCATCACGTTGGCATGGCAATGCTCACGTCATCTCTCAAGTACTTTTATTTTTCCCGGTGGGAAGTCTGCGCATTTTGGGACGTGCTCGGCGCAGAGAAGGACAGTTAGTGCACTTATGGTGGGCTAATGTGGTAGGAGTAATTACTTGTTTATTTATGTTTTCCTTGAAGGTGTAAGTAATATTGTGACGTACACGTACAGTGTAGGGAGAAAATGTGACGCATTGTAAATTGGTCGTGGGATGAGTTACGGTGAATCACCGATCAATCGCTGATCAGTAATCAGTCTCGTCCATTAAAGATCAAATTTGGTTAACAGACAGACATAACTTACAACAGAAATTAAATGTTTGTGAACAACGTGTGCATTTGTTAAAACTTAATTTGATCACAGATTAAGGTTGTGGGGGCTTAGATAAAAAATATATTAAAAAAAAATGTGAAAAAAAAGAACAAATTAAAAAAGAAAGAATCAAAACAATAAAACAGAAAATGGCTCACCTGCTCACTCTGAAATCAACCAATTAACTATAACAATTGAGTGGACATTAATTAGTTTCAGTTAATTAGCTGGCAGAATTGAATTTATCGATGCATGTTTGGTTGTGTGGCTTTTTCAAGGACATCGACAATCAATAACTGCAGTGGCGTACGTACCTGTGCTGCGTGTTAGTCACACACTGAATCAATCAACAACAATGTGAAATTGTTTACCACCTATTGGTGCGGTATTTGTCCAAAATTGGTTCGTTCGCAAACCCAAGACAGGTTCGCAAGATCAAAGATGACAACGCGCGACGGGTGTAGACAGAAAAAAGATGATCATTTTGGAAGAATTGAAGCATGAAATTAGCTTTTCTAGTGACAATATGTTGTACGTTTTTCTTTGGGAATGTATTCTTATGATTAAAAAATAGTACGCTTGAATTATTTTTGTCGTGGAAACTTTCCATAGCTTATCTCAAAAATAGGCCATCTGCTTACCAACTTTAAAGCGAGCGCATGTCTTGTGTTTGGATTAGAGGCGCGAATGTTGCGCAGTGTCGTATTTGTGTCGGCTTTGCTTGCTTCAGTGAGGATGGTTGAGAGAGTTGATCATGCGTTCATATTAGAAGCTATAATAGGGTTTATTTACAGCCAGCGAATCACCTAGACAGCGTTAGGATGTCCAGTGTAGATCGGTCATAAATATACTCGAGGGAGAAAGCTTAGAAATGCAATCATCTGGTGTGTGATGTACTCTTCGGACCCCCTAGGTCTCATGTATTTTAGCATTTGTCGCCCGCATCATGCTCGCACATAATCATGCTCGCACATAATTCTCAATATCTTTGTGGGGGACATCGCTTTGCTCTCATGTACACAAGTTTGAGACCGTCGAACGCTGTTTTTTAAACGCATCTATTTCAACAAGAATTACTTTCCTTGGTTGAAATTTCGTCCCAATATCCCTTTACGTAATATACCTCAATTTGCATGGTGATAGAAACTTGCAGAGAACACAGCAGCAAAATTATTATAAACTACATTTTTTTTTTCGTCAAAATTGTGTTCAACCACCATAAAAAAACTGACTTTGGGCAGCAAGAAAAGAATTACTTTTAAAGGATTCCTTCAAAAAGTTGAATGATAAATTATATTTTTGAAAATTCAACAGAGAAATTGACTTCAGCGGGGCTTGAACTAGCGATCTTCTGATTGCTGTTCCGGTGGTCTTACCAACTGAGCTATCCAACCCTGTGTTGGCAATTTCCAAAAATAGTCAATATCTTTATTCAAAATAGTATTAACTGCACCAATAATGAGTTTTTCTTGTGGTTCAATTAAACAATTATATATTTTTTGTCTTACTCTTTTCTTTTTTTCCCTTGATCCAGCTCCTTTCTCAGTTCTACAGATTCATCAAAACCCAGACTCCAGATTGTTCACCTTCTAGAGAAAGGACGAATGAAAACAGCACGGTCAGCAATTGCAATGTTGAATTGACGCACAAATCCCCTAAGCTATTTATCTCAAACGCACGTTTCTTCTGACCTACTACATGTACGTGCAGTAAGTACTAATTCACCTAGCGCCACAGCATTGGACACAAAAAGCCAGCATGCAGGCAAGCCGCAAGATTTTCTTTTCCATTTGGTTGTCGGGAAAACGGAGACCTGTCCATACAAAAACCAATTGCAATTTGATAGCTTCTTGGCCACGTCGTAAAACAAATGGACACCAACAACAACAAAAGAAAGATTGACTGTAATTGTGTATCTGTAAATCAATGCACAACTGCATTAAATTAATAAACTAAATACATTTGTGTTTGTTTAATCACAGTATATGGAAGGACGTGTTTTTAATAATGGAATTCGGTTAGTTATTTGTTTTGTGCTTACATGTGCATGTTGCATATTAGAGTTGCCTAGCAGTGAGATGTTTAATTATTCCAAATTGTTTTGCCTTTTTTTTGTGGGGGGAACTAAATTTGGAACTTAAATTTGATGTAAAAAGAAATTAAAACATAATCTGTCAAAAATGCTGCACTGGTTCAAGACATGCCAAATGTAAACATTTCAATTCGATTTGGTTAAAATATCTAAACTGAAAACCATTCTTAATTTTCATGTCTAATTCTGTTACCTAATTCAGAAACATGTTGTTGTTGTTGTTTTCCTAAAAAGAAGTGACACATTTAAAGTTGATTTTCAAATCATGTATTTGAAATCAATTTTGGAAATGTACAGGTCTCCTATTTCGCAAAAAGTTTAGCCATTTTCCAAGGTTTTTGTTTTTGCTAATGATAATAATGACACCAAATTAGAAAAGTTAATTATTCATGCAATTTTCACCGCGGTATTCATAAATGAAATTATTGGCTGTTGCTATGAAAAAGCACCTGATTTAAATTAAATAAAAGAAATAATAATTAAAAGAAAAATCATGAGCAAATGATTTTTTTTGTTAATTGTAAAAGTAGAAAACGTTTTGGGCTATTTATTTATTATAATTGAGTACAAAAACACTTGATTTGATGTAGAAAAAAAAAAATTATGAAGAGTGTGTAAAATGTTTAAGATGTATCCTGGCTATAGAGGGCGCTATCTGATGATAATGGCTGCATTGAATTTGTGTTGATTCCTATGAAATTTTAGATGGGTGGCATTATAATAAAGTTGCAGTACACTGAATTTTGGGGATATTTAAAAAAAATCAGAACTGATTTTTATACACATCTAATTTCTTAAAGAATATTGTGTTTTGTGTTTTGAGTTGTGCTTTCAACCCATTTTTTTTCCGTGTTAAAAATACATTTCTGTATGGAATTATATTCAAAATAGTTGGGTTTTTTTTCAAAAAGAATCAAGATAACAACAGAAACAACACGTTTTTTTATTAATCTTATTGATGAAGGAGACTTGAACCGTTTGTTTTTGGTTTTATTTTGCTGCAATTTTGTTATTCTTCCATGTTCAGTCATAATTGGTGAGCCGAGCCAAATCTTTATTTAAAAACAGATAACACAAATTGGAGATGGTCTGATTATGGTCTGATGTTGCGATCTTAACAAGTTTTTCAGAGAATTTCTGAAGATCCTGTTTAAGATCGCAAAGTACAGCCGACGTAATTTTTTTTATTTGTATATTTCCGATCAATCCAGTCAGAAAGTAGCCTTTTTTCAAGGTCATGGACAAGCGACTAGAGCCATAGACCACAGTGTCGTGTGAGCTGAAAATGGTCTCGGCTCAAGCCGCCTCGATGGCCTTGGCAAAAGGCTAGTCAGAAAGCAGTTTCCAGCAAGTTTATTCATTTTCATGTCTAAATAAGAACGGTGTTTCTTAACGAACTAACAAAATGAAACAATGGAATTCATGAACAAAAAAATGCAATGGATTGTCAACATATTCTTTAAAGGTAGGATACACCATTGGTAGTTGCTTGAATTATCATGAATGGGTAGATTTTTGGGGTTGTATTTTATAGTAAATATTGTTTAACTTACCTGTCAGAAAATGTAATTTAAAATCGCGATTTTTTCTTTATACAATTTAATTTTTCAGAATATATAATTTTTCCGGATATTTAGCGCAAACCATTTTGCTGGATGCCTGGAATCAACATTTACTTTCAAATAAGTAAGATTTTTCTTAATAATTCGGTAGTAAATATTTTTGATATCTGCAAATGGTGTATCCAACCTTTAAGTTACAAGTACATGTACTACCAACATAAACAATTGGAAGGTATACAAACAAATGGGCGCTTTGTATTCACGCGAGAAAGTAGCTGAAAGTGTGATAAGTTTTCAGGGTTAGATGAGTGAGTATTTAAATATAAAAAGTATTGAAGGCAATATATACAGTATATAATAACAAGTTTAGATATGGACAGGACAGTAATCTAGTTTAGCATTCTTTGTCTAAATAAGATGTGTGTACTATATCATGTATCCCTTTTGAAGTACATGTGATCGTAAACCTAAACTCCCTATTTAAAACTTATTAAAAAAAACAACTAACAAAAAACGAGGGAAAAAATATAGTTTTTTGAAACGTCTGTGGTGGAATAATGTTTGTGAAGATCGTTTTTGTGTGTGTTTTATTTTTAGAAAAGATAACATTGGATTACAAGAGGGCCAAAACGAATATTTCCCATTAAAGTTTTTTTTGTTAAACTAAAAGTGCACCTACAATTTTCAGTTGGCTATTTAGTCCAGAGATGTAAAACTGTGGGAGAAATTTCACTTTAAATACTGTGTTCTTGGCACTAGGCAGTATAGCTGGCTAATAACTTCTGCTATTAATGTGACTTGTTTCCTATTAATGTTATTTTTGGCCAGCATTGGCCTTTAGTCACAGAGCCAAATGCTGAATGAATTCACAGTTTGAAAATGCCTGCTGGGTCAGCATGATTTTGAAATTAAGGGCAGATGCACAGATCTGGTACCATCCAAATGGCTGCCAGGCCTCTAAAAAATGGCAATCTAAGGCCGTTTTCCAAATCCCAGCTTCGTCTCCGTCTTTGGCTACGTCCATGCAGTTTGGCAATAGGGATGGAGCCGGGGACGAACCTAAGCTGGGATTTGGAAACTGGCCTAAATCGAATGATGGAAATAGTCTGACACCTTTGGTAGTGGTTTCCAGCAGCTTGGGTATCACTCAGTTGACTTAGGGAACATGACAACAATGGTGGCGTATTAACTATTATTATTCCAAATTCCATCATTTGATGTGTGATCAGTCTGGGTGCACTTGTTTGTTTTGTTGACGTTCCCATCGATATCTTTATTCCGTTCTAACGTAGGTAGCTCATTTTTGTTGACTTTGGTTGAAAAGACAACAAAAAAACAGAAATAAAACAGTACAGAGCTACGTGTATTCTTAGGGAGAGTATAATCATGCTAAATAATTATTTGTTTTGCCATCAATAACCTAATTGTAAATGTTGTAGATTTCTACCCACTAATAATATCTGTCTTGGATGTTTCCCTAGATTGCTTTGTACCGTAGTTTCATGAATGTACAACTCTACTTTTGGTGAACCACTTGAAAAAGGAAATATTAAGACAATGAGTAATGATTGAAGTTAATTGGAGAAACGAAAGTAACAATTCAAAGTTTTGGTGAAATATTTTATTGAAGACAGCGTAGTCTTGGTACAGGCTGCTGTCAATTTTGCTGTTATACTATAAAGTGATGTATGGAGAAACAACTCGAGCCAAGACTAAGCACAGTACCGTTATTATATGGAGCAGCCAAGCATAGAATATATTCTAGCCGCGTTGGAATTTCTTGGCTAGGGCTAGAAATTACACACAAGTCTATGGTAAGTGGCCGACAGCCTCTTGCCATAACCTGTGTGTTAATTTTTAACTATATCCAAGTAATTCAGATGTGGCCTATTTGCTTAGCAAGCAAGAATAGGTTACCAGCCAACGTGACATTATTTATCTACTGCTTGTAACTGGTTCTTCGCTAATCTTTATTGTTTCTGTCGATATGTATGACGTGGTAAGCCAAAATCTTGACACTTTAGGCAATACAAAAAAAATGGGGGGGGGGGGGGGGGAATTATATATTCCAAAGAGAAGTTATTCTCCTTTGAAATCACTAACTTTGAATGTTATTTTTGCATATTTTTGTAAAGTGCTGTTCTAAAAATAAAAAAATTGTTTTGCCTGTTTTTGACATACCACGTCACATGGTTTATCAGCTCCCCGAAAAAGCGAATTTTTTGTGCTTGAAAAACTCTCCATAGTTCTAATGCTATTTTTTAGTCTTTCAGTGGTATATTACGTGGATGTACGTGCTATAAATATACAGTTAACGACAAATCATGTGCAATCATGCTTTTATCAGAGACTTTGTACCCTATTATTATAATATCATTTCATTCCTCCAGTACGCAATTTCTGGCCTAAGCATTCATGAATTTCTCACAAAATCTACTCCAATTTTAATTTGAAATGATTCCAGACCAAGGTTTTTAGAATTGTCTTCACATTCCATTTTTTTGTTTCGCATTTAGTGCTTTCCATTTATCATTACACGGTATTGTATATATACACACATACTACCCATTGTCTCTGTTTAATTAACAATCATTGTGAAATAAAATATTGTATAAGAATAAAAAGCCAAAATCATTTAATATATGTACGGCATGCTCATTCGTAATCTGATCTTTGTATTGAAATTGTACCACCACTTTAGTGTGTATTATCTGAAAAAATAAAAATAAAAGTTTATTTTTTAGTTAATTTAAAGAATCTTATAGTACTAACGACAAAAATGCTAACACTTGTCTTATTTCTGTAGGTAATTTGTTTCCGTGGTTATTTATGTTATAGGAATCTATATTGACTGACAAAGAAATAGTTCTATTATAACTTATTTTCTTGTAGTTATTTGCAGCTTTGGGCATAGGGTATTACCTACAGTTATACTATGTAGTTCTTTGGTGCAGTAATTTGTATATTGTTGCGTGGTGATAAAGATATTCATGTGAATAGTCTGTTTAAAGAGAGTTTGGTCTTGTTTGTGTTACTCGTGTCCATTATAATTGCATTATCTTTACAATATGATCAAAATTAATAAGGCTGACAATTTGAAATATTTTTTAAAAGTCACATTTTGGCCAATTTCATTACAAATCCAAGGCTAACCCCTTTACACTTAGTTTAAAATCTTTCCAAAAAGTCACATTTTGGCCAATTTCAACAAAAATGCAAGGCTAACCCCTTACAAATTTTAATTTGTCAAAAAAGTCACATTTTGGCCAAATTTGAATAAAAATGCAAGGCTACCCCCTTACAATTTGAAATCTTTCCAAAAAGTCACATTTTGGCTAATTTCATCACAAGTCCAAGCCAAACCCCTTACAATTTGAAATCTGTCCAAAAAGTCAAATTTTTGCCAATTTCATTTAAAAAAAGGCTAACCCCTTGCAATTCTTATTTTTTCAAAAAGGTCGAATGTTGGCCAATTTAAAACAAAAATCCAAGGCTAACCTCTTACACTTTAAAATCTTTCAAAAAAGTCACATTTTAGCCAATTTGAATAAAAATGCAAGGCTAACCCCTTATATTTTGAAATTTTTCCAAAAAGTAACATTTTCAGAAATTTTGTTAAAAATCTAAGGCTAACCCCTTACAATTTGAATTCTTTCCAAAAAGTCACATGTTGGCCAATTTGAACAAAAATGCGAGGTTAACCCCTTACAATTTAAAATCTTTCCAAAAAGTCACATTTGGCTAATTTTATTACAAATCTAACCCCTTAGACTTTAAAATCTTTTCCAAAAGTCACATTCTGGTCAATTTCAACAAAAATGCTAACCTAACCCCTTACAATTTGACATCTTTCCAAAAGTCACATTTTGGCCAAATTTGAATACAAATCCAAGGCTAACCCCTTATAATTTGAAATCTTTTCAAAAAGTCAAATGTTGGCCAATTTGAACAAAAATGCAAGCCTAACCCCTTACTATTTGAAATCTTTCCAAAAAGTCACATTTTGGCCAAATTTGAATAAAAATCCAAGGCTAACCCCTTACAATTTGAAATCTTTCCCAAAAGTCAAATGTTGGCCAATTTGAACAAAAATGCAAGCCTAACCCCTTACTATTTGAAATCTTTCCAAAAAGTCACATTTTGGCCAAATTTGAATAAAAATCCAAGGCTAACCCCTTACAATTTGAAATCTTTCCAAAAAGTCAAATGTTGGCCAATTTGAACAAAAATGCAAGGCTAACCCCTTACAATTTGAATTCTTTCCAAAAAGTCACATTTTAGCCAATTTGAACAAAAATGCAAGCCTAACCCCTTACAATTTGAAATATTTCCAAAAAGTCACATTTTAGCCAATTTGAACAAAAATGCAAGCCAACCCCTTACAATTTGAAATCTTTCCAAAAAGTCACATTTTGCCCAATTTCTACAAAAACATGCAAGCCTAACCCCTTATAATTTGAAATCTTTCCAAAAAGTCACATTTTGGCCAAATTTGAATAAAAATCCAAGGCTAACTCCTTACAATTTGAAATTTTTCAAAAAAGTCAAATGTTGGCCAATTTGAACAAAAATGCAAGGCTAACCCCTTACAAATTGAATTCTTTCCAAAAAGTCACATTTTAGCCAATTTGAACAAAAATGCAAGGCTAACCCCTTACAATTTGAAATCTTTCCAAAAAGTCACATTTTTTCCAAATTTGAATAAAAATCCAAGGCTAACCCCTTACAATTTGAAATCTTTCCAAAAAGTCAAATGTTGGCCAATTTGAACAAAAATGCAAGGCTAACCCCTTACAATTTGAATTCTTTCCAAAAAGTCACATTTTAGCCAATTTGAACAAAAATGCAAGCCTAACCCCTTACAATTTGAAATCTTTCCAAAAAGTCACATTTTGGCCAAATTTGAATAAAAATCAAAGGCTAACTCCTTACAATTTGAAATCTTTCCAAAAAGTCAAATGTTGGCCAATTTGAATACAAATGCAAGGCTAATCCCTTACAATTTGAAATCTTTCCAAAAAGTCACAATTTTGGCAAATTTGAATACAAATCCAAGGCTAACCCCTTATACACTTTAAAATCTTTCCCAAAAGTCACATTTTGGCCAAATTCAACAATAATGCAACTTGCAAGGCTAACCCCTTACAAATTTTAATTTGTCAAAAAAGTCACATTTTGGCCAAATTTGAATAAAAATGCAAGGCTAACTAACCCCTTATATTAATTTGAAAATAAAAATGAAAGGCTAACCCCTTGCAATTTTTAAATTGCAAGGGGTCAAAATTGCAATTGTCAAATGTTGGTAAATTTGAATAAATTTTGGCTAAAAAATGCAAAACTAAACCCCTTGGCCTTACCAATTTAAAAATTAAAAAAGGTCACATATTGTATTGTCCAAATTCAACAAATTGTAAGGAGTAAGGGTTAGCCTTGTTTTTTTGTTAAAATTGACTAAAGTTTGGTGGTTTTTTTTATTAAAAATTGTAGTAGTAGTACGTGGTTAGCCTTGGATTTTGTTGAAATTGGACAAAATTGACTTTTGACTTTGAGGGAAAACAATTGTGAGGCCGGGTTAGCTTTGCATTTTTCTTCAAATTTGCCAAACAAAATTGTAATGGTTAACATGAAAAGGTCTAGATTTTACCTCATGATGATAATTCTTCCATTTCACAATTTAAAACAGGTTCAATTTTTGGTTTAATCCGCGAACGTTGGCCCATATTCCACGTGTCGACATCGCCGGCCGCCATGATTCTGCTGGCCCAAATTGAATCACAACGTTCTTCCCGCGTTCAGAGTGACGGTCGTCTGCACCAGGTCTGCACGTTAACAGTTGTGGGAACGAGGATGATCTAAACTGCGTGCGAATGGGATTTTTTGAGACGCTGCGCAAATGAGTTATGATTGTCACGTGATGCCAATCAAACAAGGACTTGTTAAAAGCGGTTACCTTCCCATTTTTGTAAAATTTGCTGAAAATTTACCTTTTGGTAATTGGTTTTTTTTCTAAAGGGATTAGCCTTGCATTTTTTTACAAATAAATTGCCAAAATTCGACTTTATATAAATGAAAGGGGTTGGCATTGCATTTTTCTTAAAATTGGCAACAATTTTACTTTTCTGACAAATTACAATTTGTAAGGGGTTAGCCTTGTATTTTTGTTGAAATTGGCTAAAATGCGACTTTTTAAAAAGATTTCAAATTGTAAGGGATTAGCCTTGGATTTTTGTTCAAATTGGCCAACATTTGACTTTTTGAAAAAAAATCAAATTGTAAGGGGTTAGCCTTGTATTTTTGTTGAAATTGGCTAAAATGCGACTTTTTGGAAAGTTTTCAAATTGTAGGGGGTTAGCCTTACATTTTTGTTGAATTTAGCCAAAATAAGACTTTTTTTTCAAAATGGAAAGGGGTTTAAAATAAGAGATTAACCTTTAATTAAAACACTCAAAGTTCAGAGACTCTCGACTCAAAATAAAAACCAACAGACACATTTGTTTTTCTTCCACCCAATAGCAATGTTATTCTGTCAGTGCTACGTAAACAATACATCAAGGCATGATGGTAGATACATATGAAATGAGGCTGAGGGAAAATATAGCAATTTAAAGCATTTAAGAAATTTCCAATTGTTAGCTTTTTTGTCTAAAAGGGAGCAAAAGCTTTCATTGCTAACTCGATCTCTACAATTTCTGGGTTACTGACGATATGTCCATTAGAAATCTTGTCTTTTTTTACCTTTTAATTATTTTATTTTATAAATGCCACAGATTAACAACAATTCTCAACCATTTGTGAAATTAAGTTCTGCATGCATCTATCAATAAAATACCGATAGTACAAAATACCTTTCCCTGGTGCACGCACGATAAGTCTAGATTAATGTTTTATCTGCGATAACATTTTTGTTGGTACAAAATTGTCAATTCTTGCTAGGAGTATATTTTATACAGCAATGTCGAGCAAAAATTTACAATTGCACAAAAGTCATCTACAAACGGAATCGACCAAAATTCAGAATTTTTCAATTTGCAGGACAGCAAGAAAAAGAAAAAAAATGATAGCACCAGTTGGAAGATTATGCTATAACGGCAGGAGTACACAGAAGTAGAGGTAGGAAATGTCTCGTACACTCTAAAAGAAATAACAGTGGAGAATTAAATATAATAAACTCAAATAATTACTGCGCACTATCAATGTCCACTATTATTATTTTCAAAGCGCCAAAACGTCCACTTCTTTTCTCAGATGTGCGAGTGAAGTTGTCATTCCTTTAATAGCGTACTCAATAGGAAAATGTGTAAACATTCACTCGGACAAATCAGTGGAGGCTTCGGTAAAATAATTCTGAAAAGTAGGGCTGATTCATTCACTTAAATGTAATTTCCCCCTTAAATGAAAAAACAACTCGACATTATTTGAGAAAAATAAACTGCAATTTGTTCTAAAGTTTAACCACAGAGCATAAAGAGATAAACAATTGAACCACATTTGGAAATACTTTTTGTTCAGTCTTCGGTATATTACTAATTACTGTACAAATGATTATATGCCTCCCAAAACCATTTTGCACACTATTGTACAAAATAAACAATCCCATTGCGGACTATTTGCGTATTAAATAGCAAGCATGATAATTTTGGTCATTGAAGAGAGACTTTGCTGACAAAAAGGACAGCGTGCCCAGATTGTTCTGCAAGGAATGAACCAAGAAATTTAATGGAGTTGGATCCGACACTGAAGTTCCGACTGTCGGAAAGCAGTATTGATAATCTACGTCAGACGTTTCTATGTGTTGCTTTGGCACACGTGAATACCCGATTCTGTGGTATCTTGCTGTTCATTTCAGTAGGGCTGTTCCAAATATGCCGAACGTTTAACAATCAGCCAAATATTCGCTTTTTTTTTAGTCAGTTTGAATATTCAAAACTACGCAAATGCACACACAACTGTGAGTCATCACAGCTGGCGTGTGTAAAATTCGTTTTGCAAGTTCAAATATTTAAGTTGGGAGCTATTTCAAATATTCAAATACTAAATTATTAAAAATGAACAGCCCTATATTTGAGTAAAGTATGAATCGAGTTTCCGACAAATAATTCAACGATAGTTACTTTACAGGCAATCAGAGTAAAAATAAAATGGAAAAAAAATGTTACTATAATTTTTGCCAAAATTGCACTGAAATTTGAGTAGAAAACACAGATATGTATTCTTTCAGTTCTAATCTTTCCCCAGCCTCATATCATTCAGATTGGAAATATTTTGTAAACGAGCTAAACAATCTCATACATAAAAAAAAAATTCCAAAAGCATTCCATTTTGCAAACGAAATCCTGAAAAATATCAATCTCTATCGTAATTATCCATTTTCGTCCGTGGCCAAACATTTGCTGGGAAATAATTCCACTTTCTCCGCAGCAAAGTTGTTATTTGGCTCAAGTTAGCAAACATTAAGATCACACCTTGATCTTTACTTCCAAAAAGCCTAAAACCAAACCTGCTCCCACTTTATTTAATACTATAAATCTCAAATAATTGGTCTCAACAATTCTTTGATTTACTATATTTTACAAGCAGATTCGGAAAATTCAATTTTCGATCAATGCACCCTAGGGCCGCAATTTCTTTAAAAATTATACAAACCAAAACAAAAAAACGATACTAATTTCTACATGAAGGGGAGAGTGCCCACTCTTCTTCATAAACATAAGAAAATAAAAACAGCAAAATCTTTCAGATCGTAATTTATTTTTTTGCATATAAATTTAACTATGGCCCACGGACTGCATTGCTACAAGAATTATATTTAAAGTAATCATATAAAACAAACTGAGGAAGAGAAAACTCTCTCCCAACCTCGGAAAAAAGTACTTTTGTCGGTTTATAAGTAAAAAACAAAAAATCTTTCTCATTCTCAGGCATTATTTTGTCAATAATATCCCTGGTCTGTTATTAATGCCATGATGTATTATCAACCACATAGAAAATTGTTTAAAAAGGAAAAACAAAAATCATAAAATTGTAATCCTTTGTCAATTGTCCGTCGTAAATTAAGCGACAATCTTTTTAATGGGATTATTTATTAAACTTTAGATGGATGATCATTTCTTCCCCGTTTGACAATTCCGTTCTTAAATGGCACGCGATAATATCATTTCCATTGGGCGTTTTCAGGAAAAATTAATAGACGAATGGGAACGAAATGCAGAGCAGGTACAAAATACACTAACCACTGCAACAGTTCCCTGTTGTACGTCATTCAGTTCAGGCCAAAGAGGCTTTTTTTTTTAATGAAGTACAAGACATTGTACTTTTTTTCTTTCCATAAATCATTTGCTTGTATCGCGACGTCGTGACGTGGCTTGGCTTGGCTTACTTGGAGCCGCCCAGAGTGGGGAAATCTTCCTCACTGCTCATCAGTGGAGCCTGACTGCTGGCACCACCACGGCCGCCGCGACCTCCGCCGCCGCGACCGCCGCTGCCACCACCGCCACGACCTCCGCCACCACCGCCACGACCTCCGCCGCGACCTCCGCCACGACCTCCGCCGCGACCACCAAAGCCACCGCCGCGACCACCGCCTCGCGGGGTGTATCCACGCTCGTTCTCTCCACTGCGACGATCGTTGCGGATGTCTTCACGATCAGCGTCGCGATCGCGGCCAAAGTCGCGGTCACGTGCAAAGTCGCGGTCACGGCCGAAGTCGCGGTCACGGCCAAAGTCGCGATCGCTACCACCGCCACGATCGCTACCACCGCCGCGATCACTACCACCACCGCGATCGCTACCACCGCCGCGATCACTACCGCCGCGATCACTACCACCGCGATCACTACCACCGCGACCACCACCACCGCCGCGATCGCTACCACCGCGACCACCACCACCACGCCCTCCTCTGCCTCCACGACCCCCACGCGCTCCGCGGCCCATGCCCCGCCCCCCTTCTCCAGACTGACGTTCTGATTCGTTGAAGCTGATGTTGATTTCCACAACCTGGGTCTTGGCTTGGCGATCCTTGTGTCCTTGATCCTTGTGCTCGATCACAACGGGCTAAAGCAGATCAGAAAAAAGGGTCAACAGCAAGGTTCTTGTAAACTGTTTAGCAAAACACACTGCAACTGAATCTGCGATGAACACTTTTAGTTAGTTAAAAGCATAAATCCCTCCATATTAAAACCTTTCAACATGATATATAGACTCTCTGGATGACGTGTAAGCTCCATCTTCCAAAAGGATTAGGTTTAAGGGGTTAGGTTTAAGGGGTTTGTCCCAGTTAGTTGACAATCCTTCTTGGCCGTCATGGAAAGGCTACAGTTTAAAAACTGATCCCCATCATATTTCCCAACTGTCACTCCAAAGCATCTCACCTTGTCCTCCTCGCTCTTTTCCTGTTTCTTGGGTGTCTTGAGTGCCACGGTCTGCCCCCACTGGCTAGTGTCCTCGCCCTCGCCGGGGCGGCGAACGTTGAACCGAGTCTTGGAGCGTTCCTTGGACAGCTGCTCCTTGTACTCGTCCAGAG
The DNA here is from genome assembly GCA_037893245.1 of Crossaster papposus. Classification (NCBI taxonomy): domain Eukaryota; kingdom Metazoa; phylum Echinodermata; class Asteroidea; order Velatida; family Solasteridae; genus Crossaster; species Crossaster papposus. Next base: position 828,243 of record JBAIAA010000690.1, read on the forward strand.
TCAGCTCTCTTGCCTCCTCCTCTTCCTCCTCCTTGGGCTGCCCTTCCTCCTCGCCTTCCACTGCCTCGCCTTCCTTCACTTCTCCGCCTTCGGTGGTTTCCCTGCCGAGACAAAAACTGACAACTGAAAACCGTTTTTAACCCTAACCATAGGAACCATCTGGGAACCATCCTCAATCCTGCAAAAGCCTCCCGAGTGCCTTCGTGCGAAATCTGGATTACAGCCACAATTCTCCAAAATCAAATATGTTCTTTCTTGTTTTTTACGGAAAGGGCTTAAGAGCAATTTTTTGTATGTATTGCCAACCCATTCGTTGTATTTCTCTATTTACCGAGATTGTAGAGACCCACCTGGTGAGATTTTTCTGATAAAATGATAATGACTAAATCTGATAAAGCGAATGTCTCAAAGCCTTTCATAATAATAGACCGGAGATCTAGTGACACAATGGCTTTGTTTACATATATGCGCTTTCCTATGGAAGCGCGACGTCGCTAAGTCTTAGGCCAACTGCACCCTTGGTGAGTTGGTCATGAGCACAGCCACTAGCAGTAACATACGCCATGTCCAAATACCATGGCTGCACCTTGAAATAACACAGACACCTAGAAGAGCCACTTCCTTGAGGCCGCAGCCACCTCCTAGAGGCCGCAGCCACCTCCTAGAGGCCGCAGCCCCTTCCTAGAGGCCGCAGCCACCTCCTAGAGGCCGCAGCCACCTCCTAGAGGCCGCAGCCACCTCCTAGAGGCCGCAGCCACCTCCTAGAGGCCGCAGCCACCTCCTAGAGGCCGCAGCCACCTCCTAGAGGCCGCAGCCACCTCCTAGAGGCCGCAGCCACCTCCTAGAGGCCGCAGCCACCTCCTAGAGGCCGCAGCCCCCTCCTAGAGGCCGCAGCCACCTCCTAGAGGCCGCAGCCACCTCCTAGAGGCCGCAGCCACCTCCTAGAGGCCGCAGCCACCTCCTAGAGGCCGCAGCCCCTTCCTAGAGGCCGCAGCCACCTCCTAGAGGCCGCAGCCACCTCCCAGAGGCCACAGCCCCTTCCCAGAGGCCGCAGCCCCTTCCCAGAGGCCGCAGCCCCTTCCCAGAGGCCGCAGCCCCTTCCCAGAGGCCGCAGCCCCTTCCTAGAGGCCGCAGCCCCTTCCTAGAGGGCGCAGCCACTTCCTAGAGGCCGCAGCCCCTTCCTAGAGGCCGCAGCCACTTCCTAGAGGCCGCAGCCACTTCCTAGAGGCCGCAGCCCCTTTCCATAAGCCTGTGTGTTATTGCCAGTCGTAGCCTCGGGACTCAGACATGACACAGTCACATACTGCCCAAGACTCCAAGAGAAGCTTACTTGGGTTGTGCGTCCGTGTCCATGGGTTGTGCTCTGTATTCAGGGGTTTCTCCCTCGTCGGTAACATTCGATGTGTTCAGGTCCCTGCAACGCAATTGACATAAACATTAAAAATGAATGCGCTCAACAGTTTAGAGGTTGGTTAACATCTGCCAGCCATACCCAATCGCAGAGATGTAAATCAAGTCAATCACAAGTCTCTGCAAGTCCATCACAATTCCTCCAGTCCCAAAAAGCCAGTTCGGTATTCCAACGGCACATGTGCACAACAAGATTTTTTCTTTGGGAAAAAGCTTGAACAGCGAAGGTTTTTCAGGCATCTTGGGTGCCAACAAGCGAACAAAAGTTTTCATCTTCTTTTTCAATTGCACTTAAAAATGCACAGAATGCGAATTCGGTTATCACGTCTCCCCATAGACTTGTGCGCATTTATCTGCGGCGTTTATCCCAAGAAAATGAATTGTCGAATCTTGTTGTGCACATGCGCAGTTGAACCGAACTGGCTCATTCAATTGAATTCACTTCACTCAATCAACAAGTCAAAATGAGCTTTGAGAAATGTATTACTTATTGTTCACCTTGTGCTCATACTTTTTGTTTATCTGAGCACTATACACACAAAAACTGTGGGACTATTGGATTCAGTAGCCACACCACACACACACACTACCGTTGTTAGATTACGTTGGGTACTTGGGTTGAATGCAGTGCTCTAAGTAAACCTAATGAGGTTAGAGTTATGTGCATGATAACGAAGAAACTAACGTTAAGATCTTTGTGGCACCGGACTAATTTTTAACCCTACAGTGCTCCAACTACCTTACGTTTGAGTAAAGTTAGTCAAACCATGGTTAATATGCTCAGTGATTTGACATTGTGAAGGTATGACGGACCATCTCAAAACGTAGACCCTATTACAGGGTTCTAGCTAGGACCTTTTTAGTGCCGGGTAAATTATCAGATTGCGAAGCGTTGCGAGCGCAGCGAGTGGAGCTCTCGCCCCTCACGGCCGGGGGTCCAGTTCATTTGTGCATGTTTCTGTGAAAGTCTAGCTGAATAAATTACTACATGAACATGATTAACGTGACTTTGTATCTCCTCTCTTTTGTGCCCATAATTTAATTTAAAAATTTGAACCCAAGAGCCGGGCGGAAATTTGCAGTGCCGGGCGGTACTGCCCGGCGCCGCCCACCGTGACTAGAACCTTGCCCTATAAGAAAACTTGTGTTGGAAGAAGCCCTTTTAAAGCAACCTTTTTCTCTACATTTTGTACGACTGAAATAAATCTACTCCATGCACATATGAACAGGACACATGGCGTTACTCTGTTGGGGATTTGCAGCTAGGTGCAAATCCTTGGAGTGATTTGGAGTGCCATGTAAAATATATATTTTTTTTTTTTGGGGGGGGGGGCACACTGTTAAAGTGCTTTGCAGTGTAAACAAGAGCAAGGGGTTAGGGTTATGTAAATTTGCCTAGCGATGTTCTGCTTAGAGCCGCAAATAAAATGGCCCCAAAACTTTAAAAAATAGAGCAAGTTTTGTGTTCCTGGAGTTTTGAGATGTTCTGGAAAGGGGAAAGGAAAAACCGAGCCCAAGACCTAAAACCACTCACCTCATGTCATCCTTGGCCGTGCCCCAGTTGTGGGAGCCAGAGCCCTCCCTCTTGTCTTGGGGTTTTAAGGAGCTGCTGAAACGGAAGAAGGCGTCAATTCAGCCCGTGAAGGCCCGCGTTTAGACAAAAAGGGATAGGGCCACTACTTTCCTCCCGTCAGTACAGTGGTGCCAAAGTCGTGCCAAACTTAACTTGGAAGTTGTTTGTGCAGTGACATTTAAATAGTTGTTGAAATTAGTACTCAAGCCATTTGCGAGTTAAATTTGAATAACATCTGGTACACTGACTTGCTCAAAATACAAATTTGAACTTTGAATTCCTCAGATCATTGAGACTGTTGCTATATCACGTGATTCGGGGCAAGCTCTTGGATAGTTATGCAAGAGACCTCAGCACCAATACATTGTTCACAATGGATAAGAATTGCACAAAGACACCAGACCATTTTGGAGCTGGGGGTTGCTAGCGTAAGGCTTGCTCCGAATCGCGTGATAACAGCATTTTGAGCAAGTCTAGTGGTAACAGATGTATTCAAATTTTAAACACAAGTGGCTTATTGCCCTTTAACTGTGCATTCTCTTCAACCACATGAGCCGGTTATGTACATGTGCCGTTTTAAACAAGTCCCTTCCCTCTCTCCCTGGCCGACAAATTCAGCCACGCCGTCACAGTAGTCAAAATAAATTCACTCTTTGATTCAAATGCCAGCTGTACCTACCAGTTACCTTTTCTCTCCGTTGACTGTTTTGACCAGTCAGGAGTGTTTACACCAATGTGCTCGAACAGGACCCCAATTAGCTTAACCCTAACATTGCCAACTCCATCACAAAATACATTTCCGCCAATCTATTTTCCATTTTGGGAGGCTTGGTCTTGCAGTCCTAGCTTGGCAAAATTTTGACGGATTATGATCGACTTGGGCCAAGAGATGTGAAGCACTCCAGGGGCAATCTGATTGATTTAGTCAGTCGTGGAGTACTGCTGTTATAAGCCACGCGTACCTAGTCCATCAAAATCAAACAGCACGTCAGTGGTGGTTCCTTTATATCATGTATAAGAAACATAGCGATTGATTGATTTTAAATGGACATGGTCCTCACTTATTTGGTAAAGGTCCCCTGGGTGTTTGGGTTAATGAATAAACCTGGTGTCATGTCGACCTGCGTTTTGCTTGCTTCGCGACGGAACTAGGCTTGGTCAGGGCATTCGCCAATAGTGGTTCGTAATGTTTATAGCGCACAGCTTGTGTTTATGTTTTAGCGGTCATGACAAGCGAAACGCATGTTGACCCGGGCCGGCCTAATAGAAGGTGCATTTATATGGTGTGAGTGAACCATTGTGTAATGGTGGCATTATGTGTCAGTGTTGTAGTACAAGGCTTGACCATCAAGGCCCAGGCCAAGGGCTTTGGATACTCACAGCCCAGGCCAAGGACCCTCAAGGCCAAAGGCCATACACAGCATTGTGTAGGGCCTTGAGGGTTCAAATCCTTGGCCTGGGCCTCAAGAGCCAAGCCTTGTTCTACAACAATTGCAGGGATGAAAGGTGTAGGAATTAAAGTGTTAACTCAAGTATCTTCATAGCCAACTATGCCAACCCCCCCCCCCCCCCCCCCCCCCCCCACTTCCCAAAATCAAAGGGAATTCAACAACTATTAATTGTGAAGCGAGTTGAATCCAATAATATCCGCTCAGACCGACATGTCATGGTATCGCCCACTATTGGATGTTGGGTACGATAGTTGGGGACAAAAACTGGCCGTAATACACCGGGTTTAATGTTCTCAGCTAAACTGTATTAATAACAAATAAAAAAAAATATTCAAAACTAAAAAAATGTAGCACTATTTTTCACCAATGAGACAGGTGAAATTAAACACGACTTTCCAGACAAAAAAGAAATGAGTACAAATTAGTCCGAAGACATAATGATGTTGCACTTTCCTATGGGAGTTTGGCGGATCTCGTCCACAATTGGCTCCCATGGAAAAGTGCACATGTAAAAAGGGAAAGAATATAGTATCTCGACGCCACTTTAGCAGTTATGTACAAAGTCGAAGGAGAGTTAAGAAAAAGAAAAACAATTCTTAACAAAATTTGAAATGTTCGTCAGTCCTAGATTTGTCTTTTCAACATTTTTTGCACTGATTGACCTTCATTAAGATGAAATATGAAGAAAAAAACAGCGTCAGGTTGCAACATTCTTTCCCCCACCCCCCAAAAAGACTTTTTACTCTGAATGTGTATTGGAATCATGTGAGCATGACTCCAAGAAAAGGAGTTAGAATTTTGAGCATTACCACCAACACCTCAAATTTACAAGTACCTCTTGTCGTTGCCGCTATGGCGATCAAACTCCCGCTTGCCCCGGAAGTCGCGCCCACCAGAGAAATTACCACGCCCTCTCTCGCGCCCCCGGCCTCGTCCCCTCTCGCCCCTGGGCGGCCTGTCAGCTTGGTCGGCTCCCCGGTACACCGGCCGGTTTGACTTCTCACCCCGGAACTCGGCCGGGGGGGCATGATTCTCCTGGTTCTCGTTGGAGTCTTGGTCTCTTCTCTCGCGGGGCGGGCGTCGGTTCTCTCCACCTTCTTGGCGGGCGCCGCGGGCGCTGGAGCCACCTCGGTTGCCGCCGCCTCGGCCACCTTGCCTTTTGTTGTCTACCGGCTCTTGCCGCGTTTCTGTGCAAACAAAATGCTCTCTTTTTACAGGGCTTTGTTTCAAAAAACATTTATTTTTCAAGTTAAATATCATTATTTTTAAATCAATAACAAAATAAAATTTGAACTGGGGGCTTAATGCACTTGTCATTTGTAGTCCCGGCCCTGGGGGACCCGGGACTAGCGGGGACGTAGCCGGAGATACAATTCGCCCAGTGATTGTCCCGGCCAGTCCCCGCTACCGCCCGGCAGTGCGGGGCACTCGGTTTTTGTACATTCCCGGCTATACCCCGGCCCCGGTATGCGGGGCAATATGAACAACCCCCACACGATCCCGGCCCCAGAATGCGGGGCATTTGTCACAACCCCCGCACGATCCCGGCCCCGACATGCGGGGGCATTTAACATTATCTGCACAATCCAGGTTTAAACGGTCTCACTGTACTTCTCAGGTGTGCAAACTTTTCCGGCGTGCATGCACCAAGTTGCGCAGTAGTGTAAATTTTGTGCAGAGTTCTACTACATGTAGTTGTACTGGTAGCCGTTAGATCACCAGAAATGAATGTATGTTACAGGGTACCAGCAGCCTTGTGGGGCGTGCTGACAAACTCACACTGTAGGACGAAGACAGGGATTCGAAAAGGTCTCCATGCTTTAAGCATAATTATAATAAAACCATGCTTATGGCGACTTTGGCGCGCTAGCTCTGGGGCCAATTTCACGAAGCTGCTAAGCACAAACATGACTTGTGCTAAGCATGACAATTCTTCTTTGTCCAAAATAGGTGTAGCCTACAGACCAAATTTTCAGGTAATTTATATTGGTTCTGACTGATATTAAGCTTTTGTTTTTGCTTAGCATGAAAAGCACAGAGTTGTGCTTTATAGCAGCGCCGTGAAATTGGCAGGGCCCTTTTTCCGTCGCCGTAGCAGCGCAGTAAGGATGCCACCCTGGTCTGATGGGGGTGTTTAGAGGCGAATATTAAGCGCGGGTGAGTAATCGAACACGCTATTAAAATAGAGAAGAATGATTGGTCACGTGAGAGGGTTTTACCAATATAAATAGGAAAAAGAGTCTGATTTTTATGGGAGTCTGTTTTCATGCAACACCGGTTCCGTCCGCTACGTTCCGGCGGTAAATCACCGGTATGTACCACTGGTACGTACATGAGTCAGACCATCTTAAATCCACGCGGTCCTATTTATATTTCTACGCATTCACATTTAATTTACAACACGCGCGTGTGCATGAGCGTTGGGTGCGCAGATTACGGAGGGTCGGAGAATACACAATTTCTCGTTGTGTGACATCCCCGGCTATGCCCCGGCGGGGTGGGGAAACATTTTGTACATCTCGGCAAAGTCCCCGCTATTGTCCCGGTAGGGCGGGGCAACACGATTGTACAACCCCGGCAAAGTCCCCGCTAATGTCCCGGTAGGGCGGGGCAACAAGATTATACAACCCCGGCAAAGTCCCCGCTATTGTCCCGGTACGGCGGGGCAACAAGATTATACAACCCTGGCAAAGTTCCCGCTATTGTCCCGGTACAGCGGGGCAATAAACTGTACAACCCCGGCCAAGTCCCCGCTATTGTCCCGGCTAGCCGGGCACTTTTTTTTGGACTTCCCCGGCTATGTCCCCGCTACTTTGTCCAAAGTCCCGGGTCCCCCAGGGCCGGGACTACAAATGACAAGTGCATAACTTGCGGTAACAAAAATCGTTCTTGTTAATGAGTTGAAAATACGTTGATTTCAAAATTAAAATGTTGGAAAGTTAATTATTTTCTGTCATAGAAAAATGACCATGTGATCATGATCATGAGACATGACCATGATGTTGTATTGTAACATGTAATGTCAGTTAGGCTACTGAAAGTTAATTTAATTACATTTATAAGCACCAATCTGTTTTAAAACTTGTATTTGCAATGCAATGCTATTTCATAAACAGTTACCTTCACCCATACAGTCAATTGTGAAAGGATTCTTACATTGTCTTTACTAGTTTTAGGGCCTTGGTTTAAAAATGGCGGCTCCGTGGACAAATCAAGTTACTTACTGGCTGAATAAAATATGCTCGCAATATCGCATCAAATAAAACATTTGCAAAAACCTTTAAGGACTGAAATAATGACAAACATCTTTAGAGTCATGTAAGATTATTAAGATGATTTTACCTTCGACTTTAGGCTTCTGTTGTGGCTCGGGTTCTTTCTTTTCTACCTCGGCCTTCTTTTTCCCCTCGCTGCTCTTCTTTTTCTTGCTTTTCTGTGTTTTCTTTTCCGTCGGGAGGATTTCCAGTGGATCCCCGATCGTGTCCATGTCCAGGAAGAACCTGTTTTTAACTTGTACGGAATATTGTGTATCCATCTTTGCCGATTTCTTCGACAAATTCAGGATGGCAATGGATTGTTTTCGTTATAAATTCAGATACATTTGTGCAGCGTTTGTTGAGATCGTTCAATATGGCGAAATATTCCGAGCGACTAGCTAAAGCCGGAGCGCGGCATGCATGGATTTTCGCATAGGGCCGAATGCGTGATCGATGATTACAGCTGGTAGCCGTGTTGCATGTAGTCATAACACGATGGGAAGGACTGATTGGTACCAGCCAAGGATCAGGGTACCCAAATAATGAGGGCGCTGAATTTTTAATATAACTGTGCATAATCCGGTATCCGCATATAACAGATCTCAGCTGCAAGATAACATTTGTTTGAGAATGTAACATTTGTTTGAGAATGTTGTTGATCTCTCAACAACAATGATATTGACTTAGCGCAAGCCTTCATTTTAAATTTTAAACTCGCCATTCTGCCTTATTGTATGGAATTTCCTTATATGGGCAAATATTGACGAACTCACGCGATCGACCATGCTCTTTGGGGCCGGGTCGACTAAACCTTGGTCGCCCCCCCCCCCCCCCCCCCCCCCACCGTCTCGCGGCTCGCGTATTTTTTTCCCAGGACGCGTCGAATGAGGTCACTTAGCATAAATGGGCGTATCTGTACCGCATATGGAGATCCTTACTTTCCCTTAAATTAAACTAACTCCAACAATAAACTTTGAGACCAAAAAAACGTTTCTCAAAGTGCTTTAATTTACCTCTGGGCTACGTGTAATAAGTACTACATGTAGTTGAATGAGCCATAACATTAGCGTCATTGTTAAAACTACTGAATAATCATGACGCGAGGGGTCTAGAGCCGCCCATTTATGATAATTACCCCTAACCATCCAAGGAAAAAATATACGCCCCCGGCCGGCCCACCTCTTTTCAACCCCACATTTGAGAGAAGAAAAAAAACCGGCCCCATTTACTGGAAAAGGATACTGATAAATCAAATAAGTTAAGAGGGCCTAATATTTCGATCTTAACAATATCTTCCTCAGAGACCAAATGGCTGTGCGTGTACATGAAACAAACATTGTGAAATAAAAGGTATATATTTAGATTTGTGTTCCAATCAGTGCAGCTTATTTAAAAGCTGATTAAAAAAGTATATCCTGAGACTGGCATAAAAGCCTTTAATCTTTTTTAAATATGCATCTTTATTCCTACCTTCGAGTCATTTTCAATGTTCGTTTTGCCACTTTTTCAAGAGTAATTTGGGGCTTTTTGTGTTTTATGCGAATGCAAGTCTCCATAATATCTCAGCAAACATGTGATGTCATTCCAGGCAAAAAACCTTGATAACACAAACAATTTCTAGAATTTCGAATATTTTGACTAGTCCGTTGTAAATCTTCTTTTCCTTGGTCATTCGTTGTTGTGTTGTGCCGTGTCAATAAATATGGCAGTAAATGCCAATGAGCAAGTTTTGTGTTCACAATAAACAGAAAACCCCTAATAACTTGTCAGACTAAAATTACGGCACAGCACTTACCAGTGCCTCCGTATAATTTTGTCCGAATGAGCAGGATTTTAAAAAGAAGAAGTTAAAAGTGCAATAAAATTTAACAAATGTCAAATGTTATTAAATATTTTTTCTTAGGGAAATTTTGTAAGATATTTTTTTCTCCGGTTAATTACAAACCGGCTAACGTATCTATTTACAGGGAAATTCTATTTGACGATATGGTCTCAGAATTTTGAAACGAACTACACTGTTAATGTAGCAATGGTCATATCCTTTCCGTGTGTTTATGCATTACAAATTGACATCAAATCGCCCTTAAAAAAAGGCGGGACGAAATCCCAATCGACTAATTCATTCAGCCAATGATGAACAATTATTTATAAAGCGCCAAAAATAAACGTGGAACAAATGGGCTAAACCGCGCCCTTTAAAAAATATAGCTTTGATTACTACTAACGGTAAGGGCAACATCTGCAGCCTCGTTACCATAGCTACGAGTTTGCTGCGCACGTTGTCCCAAATTAATTTATATTGCCAATTATTATTATTCCTATTATTATTATTATTATTATTATTAATTTCTGGTAATGAAACCAAGGATCCTTCAAAAGCGCTCAAGGCACTGTAGCTCGTAAGCCTGAAGAAACCCGTAGACAGAGGCTGTGTCAGCCAGGAACACCGGGGCAAACCCCTTCTCTTAGCGATAAGTGTTCTGGGTTCTTTTACGTGCATTATACAATTTTATAATGTTATAATGGGAAAGATATATACACACATTATAAATTATACAACACACGGGACCTACAACTTTACGTCCCATCCGAAGGACGAAGCAATAGTGGTTTAATTGCCTTGCTTAAGGACACACGTGTCCACACCGAGACTCGAACTCACGCTCTGCGGAACAGAAAACCAAGCTAATTAATTTATATTGCACTGTAGTCGATGCGTTTAACCCTTGCGCGACGCCTTGTTTAACATTTTGTATAAATCGTTATTTTGTAGGATCAATCAATCCTTTTAAACACGATATTTCGACGTCGCGTCAAAGATTTATATTAAATGTACGTACTATGTGCAGTCTTGAAAAAAAGTTCGTACATGACGTGCGTTCAGGAACGCGCGAGCGCATTGCATTTCACGCGTGCAGTTTTTTACGCACGCAGTACCAAGTCAGCGTCGACGTTTACAAAATTTAGTCACGGTCCATGATGGCGAGGCTGCAACGTCGTGGGAAAGCAATTTTTGGGCTAGCAGGTCGCGCGCCTTGCGGTTTACCCATGTTGCACTGCGGTTTAAAGGCGCCAAATTCGTCTGTGCCGTTTGTATTAAGTTGGCGCGTAACGAACATACTACTCACAAATCACAATACGACAACCCTCTTCGGTACAAAAAACGCTGTTAACAAATTGACACCATGACTTCTGTTTTGACGAATTCCCCGCATAAAATCTGCCCGAATACTATCCTCCGATCACCGGTCAGGTCACTACATCTGCCTCGGAGCCCAGTGAGCCCTGGTTTGGCTGAATTCTACCCGTGGAGGTGGCCGGAGAGCGCTCGGAATGTTCAGCTGAGTCCGAGCAGTTCGTGCGGCGGATCACCGGGTCCGGGTTCGGAGCGCGGCTTTACTCCGAGTCCGAGTACTCCTCGCCAAAGGCAAAGCAGCACCAGCAGCGGCAGCGGGCCGGTACCAATACTAGTACCAAGCCCAAGAGGTCGGCCTCGCGCCGAGATCATCCCGGAGCTTCAGAAGGAAGGCTCGACATCTGGGCATGGAATCAGGTGCAAGATGTGCCAGAGGGTGTTTCCCAGGGAAAAATCACTGCAAGCTCACTTCAGAACACACACAGGTAGATTGGCAAAATGAACTGTTGTGTCATCACTCATCATGGGTCATGTTGGTTGTGTGTGTGTGTTGACTTGTTTTGTGAGCATGATTGATAAAAATGATAAATATCATAAAAATATGGTAAATCAAGTTGTAACTTGTATTGTTTTATTGGTTTCTTACTCAATATTCACACAATCATATTTCATAATGTTATCAAAGTGGATGGTCTCCCTCTTTCTGTTATTGTTATTATAATGTTAAGCCGGCCGGGGAAAAGGGAAATAAAGTCCGAATGACTGAATTTGCATTAGAGTTTAGACCCAGCTACTACCTAGTTAGCGTACTGATTGATTGAACGACAATGAAGGCAAGGTACGAAACCAGATAAAATCTGTTTATTAGAAAATTTTCGTAAAACCACTACTCGTGTTCAGTGCCCTGCCAGTTAAATTGTTAAACAAAATCTGAGACCGGTTGACGGTCAAATATCCACCTCTTGTTTTCTTTAAATTTAAATGAACATATTAAACATCATTAGGCTTACAAATGTGAAATTTGAGAATCCTCTTTGAAAAAAGTTTTTTTCTTCAGTAACTATATGCTAAAAAATAACTTCATTCCTGACGTTTCTTTGCAGGAGAGCGTCCATTTAAATGTGACTATCCAAGCTGCGGCCGAGCCTTTGTACAGAGTGGTCAGCTCAAGACACATCAACGCTTACACACCGGGGAGAAACCATTCTACTGCACTGCTGAAGGTACGCATTCTACTTTGCAGATTAAATTAAGAAGAGTTGGAAAATGCAAACCAGAAAGGCAGAATTCTAAGATTTAAGCAAAATAAATGATTGATGTGCACTTTTTTTATTGCAGGGATTTACATGGCCCTCATCCTAGGAAGTTAGGGTTAAATTTCTAAAAAAAAATTAGAATGAAAAGTATGGTTCGGCATTCATGCCAAATACATACTCGCTGTATATTTTTTTAACTGGCTTTATTTTTAATTTATTTAAAATTTTAGCTTGCCCAATCCGGAGTTAAACAATTCTTCGATTCATAGATCCTTTTCAAAAACCTGGCTTCGCTTCGGCGTTTTTAGATTTCCAACTGCGAGGTCTTCAGCCACATTCTGATAACCTGTTGAGCTTCAGAAACATTCAATCGACTAAAACCCATAAGTTTTCATTTGATTAACCCTAACCCTCCAGGGTATTTTGGTTAGAAACCCTGCCAGACGTAACAGATTGCATACTTTGTCACATTGACTTGTGTGCAGAGTGCAGCAAGGTCAAGCAGTCACCACAGATGCACTGTGCTGGGTCTGGCAGGGTTAGGGTTGAGCCATTATCATTTAAACCAGCCAAGCAGATTTATTTCCTTAGTAAAAATAACATTGTGTTTCTACACTACAGGTTGTGGGAGTCGATTCACGCATGCCAATCGGCACTGCCCGGACCATCCGTACCTGACACTGCAGCGAGAATCCACCGATACATTACTGCACGAAATCCTGCACAATGATGAGAACAGCGAAGATGTCAACATGTGGTTACAAAGGTACTTTGCATGTACATGTCAATATATCTAGCCTCCACCTAGTTGTGGGGACAGGTTATTTTGTTTGGAAAAAAACAGACCGAGTAGTGGGGACCTTTTTGAGTCCCGATAGGTCTTCAGTAAAGGGGTCTAGAGATAAAATAGGTTTAATAGGGTTTAATAAAAGTAAGTGTAGAAGAAGATAAATTTGGGCGATGTTGAGAATTTTTAAATGTTTGAGTTTAGAGAGATTTCCCTTAGCACACAAACCCTATGGATTGCCCCATAACGCAATGTACGCAAAAAATAACTGGTTAGGGTGTGTGAACATTTAAACTGTAATTGATGGATTTAGCAACAAAATGTCCAAGATAAGATGGCAACGTTAGCTCTGTAAAAATACCCCAATTGTTATTGAGATACCCTAAAGAGGGTTAACACTTAACACTACGATTCTTCTTATTGGATCAAGTGGCTTTTGGTTTTGAAATGCGAGAGTGTTATTCTTTTCCAGGATTGGATTTTGACACCACCTCTGTTTGTTATTTTTCTAAACCCAGGTACAAGGAGAATTACAAGGAGAGAATCGAGACCAAAACCCAAGACCAGGCCAAGCGGAAGCGCGAGCAAGAACTGCTGGCAGAGAACGGGAGCACGCCAAAGCGCCCTCGGGTGTCGGCGCGAAGGCGGCTGCAGGAACATCGAGAGAAGATGCTCGGGGCGATGGCACTGATGGAACTCGCCCAGAAACTACCCACGGACGGTCAACGATAGTAGTCGTCCGATTTTTTACGGATCTTGTAAAAAAAACTCGGTAGTTTTGAACAATCATGGTTTTAATTAGAAGTGAAGATTAGATAAGAATCAATGCGTTATGATGTAGGAGCCAATATTGTTTGCCACAAGCAACGAATGGGGGTTGGGAGAGTGGACCCAACCGTAAGACACGACCAAATTGGGTTTCATTTAAGCAATGTGCTTAAATGACACTTTTAAAGACACTTTTTTCAATATATCTTTCCTTTTTATTTAAAAATACATTGAAAGCAATGAAAAGGCACTGTCCTTTTAACAAATACAGAAGGATTTTCTGGGTTAAAAAAAATAATCTGAAAGTTGTAAAACTGATCCAAAACTAGAACAAAAAACTTTTACGGAAGAAATGTCATATCCGGACATCATCAAAAACCTATGGGCTGCAACAGGAAAAATAAATGTCAAGGAAAAACTGGGACATCTTCAGCATAACATCTTATGTCCGGATGAAATTTCTTTCCAACTTGCAAGGATCAACTTAGTCTTGGAACTAAGACTAGCTTTGTGAAGTGGTCTAAAATATTGCTTGTATATTTTGCTGTAAACATTTTAAAACGGTCCAAGACTGTTTATATTATATATACATGTACATATGTTACTTATGTATTATAAATGCATGGTTTAGATTCTTAAGTGTGCTTGCTATGGAAAAGTGTTGGTTTCAGTTAGTTTTTAATTAATTTTTGTAACAGCCGATTGTAAATATTTAAAAAAATAAAATAAAATGAACCAACTCACTTTTTTTGTTAGTATTGTCAGGTCTTCAAAAATATCGCGACGCAGCAACTTCCAAGATTTGAATTTGGGGCTTGGTTTTCACGAGTACCCTTAAATACACAGCCCTAGTTATCTTCAAATCGAGCAGAATCTTAGGGCGAGGTGATCCGTGGAGCATTCTATTCTGCCTTTATACCCAGCAAGATATAGGACCAACCGACATACCTATAAACTCTAGAGACTATTATACCATGGAGGTAGGATTATACACATATAAAGACTGGCTATGAGATCAAGGGGGACCTATTTCTCGAGGCTGAGGGAAATAGGTCCCCCTCCTGGTCCCCCTCCTGGTCCCCCTTCTGGTCATTCACAGGCCCGAGGTGAAATAGACGTGCTCTAGTGACCGAATCATGCCAGTCCATATGTGTTTTATAACAAACCTCGGATCCAGACGCCGTCACTTTTCATATTAAGATGAGCCTGGCAAACCTCTTGAGAGCGCTGTAACCAGTCAAAAATGTTAAGTCTATTGCCCGCTTCGGGAACTATTTCCCGCAAATCTCATGCACTAGCCTCAACCAAGCAGACTACATAACTAGCAAGAGGTGTTATAATGTTACCTAATGCACAGCCCCCCAAAAAGAAATATAAACAAATATAAAAAAATATAAAAAATTCATGATACCACAAAGAAGGGGGGGGGGGGGGGGTCTCTTTGTCCCATCTTTTGCTTCATATGTCTGCCAAAGAAGAATGTTTCATAGATCACCGAGAAAGCTAGTTTTCACTACATCACTCAAAGCAGTCAATATTTGTATAATTTTACAGTTTACAATCTCTGTGTATACTTCCTTTTTATGCATCTGTGGTCTTGTGTCAAACAGCAAGGGAGTTGGCATCCCTTCCGTTAGTGTGACGGCTGGCTGGTGTATTATAGGCTCCTAAGATGTCAACACAAGAAACACAAGAAGCACAGGAATTGGTCATTGAATCCCATTTAGGATTTCTGTGGGAGCCTTATAGATTGGTACGTGTATAGTATATTTCTGTACCGAGTTTTATGTTTGATCCGTTTCCTTATTATACTTATAGCCAAACAATTTTTACCTAATCTGATGGACAATCAGTGCAGTTATGCAAAATCGCTCTTCCCTCTCTTTATCTTCAGCTTCGGCTCCGAATTCCAAATCACTGTGAAGCAAATAGAAATGGAAGCAAATGGAAATAGTCTAACTTTTGAGTTCACATCAATCGATTGATCGTTTCTGAAGCACAACCCAGGCATCAGGATGTGGCTGGATATCTCGCAGTTGAGAATCTAAAATCACCTTAAGCCAAAACGAAGCCAGGGATTCGAAAAGGCTCATAGTTTGGCATATCAGCCTGATTAATACAGAGTTTTATTCGAGTCCCTGCAAATCAACCACAAGTCCTAATTCAAGTCACTAGTTATTCAAATTAACTAGTAACAAAACCATTCCTTTGTCATTGTTTAACCAGTTACTTGCGACAGGCTTTATGAAAGGACTTGTGAAAGGACTTGCAGGGACTCAAATACAACTCTCGAAATTTACTTTCATCGAAACTTTTTAAAAAAAATCACAAGTGGGTTTCTGTAATATTTTAATAATTTACTAAAAGCAAATAAAAACAAATCCATTAACAAACAACTTTTCAAGAGTAAACCAACTTGTATAAAGTCCAACAAAGATATGCACACACACACACATGAGGTCTATTTGACCTTTTTTGTTTTAACCTTTAAACATAAATAATTTTGTCTTAGCACAACAAATCAATTAACTTTGGTAAACAATGCTCTCTTAGCAGTGGTAAAACTTAGACAAAATACTGTTCAATTTTTTTTTTTTTTTTTTTTTTTTTAAGAGTAACAGTAATTAAACTTAGTTTAAAGATAATACAAATAAATCAATGATAAATTTAATAATACAAATTTAAGTACAGGTTCACTTGATAGAATGCATTTGTTTATAATCAATTTAGCTGACTTTAAAATAATAAGCACAAACAAAAATTGGTTTCCTTTGTTTTCGTTCAGAATTTTGGAAAAAAACAAACCCCAAAATAAGTTGCCTAATTTAAAGAAAAATATATATTTTGAGGCCTTAATAAATGTAAAGAAAAGAAATAAACAACTTTAAATTATTAAAGGGAATATACATGGTTTGATTTTGTTGTAATTTTCAGAAATGGGTAGATTAGGGGGTTGGTATTGTCTAGCAAATATTATTAACCCGACTTGTTTGAAGGTTCGTATTCGTAGTTCGTATGTAGTCTTGTTCCCCGACTTCTGACCCCAAATGTCGGGGAATTGTACGGTCAGGAAACCAGTCTAGCTAGCTGGTACCCGTTCATATCGAGTGCTACAAAATGTGGACTAACCAAATATGGTAAATTGTAGTTAGTATTTCCAAAAAGCTATTTTTTTCAAACGCTGGTTGGCCGAACAGCGTTGGAGATAAAAATATACCACTTTTTCTTGAAAATGGTGCCATTTTTACAGGATGTCTTTCATCTAATTTGGTAGTTTTGTTTTGGTAGTTTGCAAATGTATATTCCTTTTATTTAAACAAGCAAGTAAACAAAATCTACAAATTGTCCCGCCTAAAATTAAAGTCAAATCTTATATTAAACCATACACACATGTAACTGATAATTCTTGATCTGTAAGATAAATGTTACGCATTTGAATCAAAGTTAGTCGTCGAACACAATACAGAAAACACAACTTTGAACATTTCCAGAACTACAAAAACAAAGCTGGACGTTTAACAAATGAAAACCTGTGGCAAGACCAAAGTTTTTTTTCTTTCTCTATGATATAAAAAAGAACTGTTTGCAATTTTTTCCATACAAAAAAGTGAAGCAAGTTAATGTTACAAGCTAGTTTTAAAGGTAGGATACACCATTGGTAATTGCTTGAAATATCCGGATTGGGTGGATTTAATGGGTTGTATTTTATAGTAAAAATCGTTTAACTGACCTGTCCAAAGTTTTACAATCATGATGCCGAGAAAAAAAAGCAAGAAAAATGACATTCGTTTTCAACCGGTATCCGGCAGTTAATTGTTCTTGTTCTTCTTGTTCTTGTTCTTTCTTTTTTTCTGCGATCACCAGCCGGCTATTGTGATTTTTTTTCATAAGATAATATTTTTCGGAACAATTACAGGATATCTAGCACAACCATTTTGCTGGATGCCTAGAAATATTATTTACTTTCGAATAAGTAAGATATTTCTGAATAATTCGGTAGTAAAATGTTTTTGATATTTGCAAATGGTGTATTTATTTATGTATTTTTTTTGTTTTCGCTTGAAAAATTGTCTTTCAGTTCTTGTCCTCGCCAAGACAACACAGAGTACATCGGAGAGTCTGGGTGGAAGTTTTTAACTACGACCAGTCCCGAATCTGTGCAATTTACTTTCAAATAAGTAAGATATTTCTTAATAATTCGGTAGTAAATTGTTTCGATATCTGCAAATGGTGTATCCTACCTGGCCAAGCACTACAGGTGATCTACAATTTAGGAATTCCCCAAGCTACTGTCGTTGGCAATTACAAATAGACAAGTTTGGGTAGCACGTATATATTTTTTTCCAACATATTGCATAGACTAATTTCAATCAAGTCCGAGTACTTTTTTTTTACCCCTTTGCTACAAGTTTTTCAATATTTTAGCTCAATAT
This sequence comes from Crossaster papposus, assembly GCA_037893245.1. Lineage (NCBI taxonomy): Eukaryota > Metazoa > Echinodermata > Asteroidea > Velatida > Solasteridae > Crossaster > Crossaster papposus. Next base: position 846,314 of record JBAIAA010000690.1, read on the forward strand.
ATAAGGTATTTCGTTTTTTTGTTATATAAAACTTTCACCTCCTTTCTTTTAACATAGACGTTTTCTATATTTTGTGAATAAAAACAACCGTTACCGTGACAATTATGTACAAATTTCTGGCTCCTGCAAGCGGGTGGGGCACATCAACATCAACCATAAATTTGTTATTAAGTTATTTCTTTAAATAAACTTTTGAATTATTAACAATCATGTGTATCTACAAGTACGTGTACAAATCAATATTTCTCGTCAATAAATGCCTTTTTTTTGCTCATATCTACATTATCGTACAAATTTTCAACAAATAATCTGGCTCGATTGTCCTTCAAACACAAGATGTTAGTATCAACTTAAAATTTCAACAAAAATGTTAAGCGCCGACCTTTATGATTACTGCTATATCTTACAATATTTTTGTTGTCAAGAAAAAAAGGTTTAATGTAATCTTCTGTTGTGTCGGATCGCAAACAAAATGAGTGTATAATGCTTTAATAATATTAATATAACGATAATAATAATGGATAATGCTTTCCATGGTAAACCAAACTATGTACATTAAAGGTGCAAAACTTAGGATCTAGCAAGAAACATTGATCAGAGCGGGGTTTGAATCTGCGACATTCGGTTTTTCATTCAAGTGTTCTACCAACTCAGCTATCCAACCGTACGGTGACATTTTCCCATTTTTGGTCACTGTGTTTGTTTAGTTGGTAGAGCACTGGAGCGGCAATCTCAAAGTCGCAGGTTCGAACCCCGCTCCAGTCAATTTCTTTATTTTCCACTTCAAAATCGTCTCGTCAGTTTCCTCCATGCTTTACCTTTCAAGCAACAATAAGAGAGAAAAAAAATTGAAAAAGAAAACTAGAAAATAAAACCTACGAAAAAAAACCGAAAAGAAACTATACAACTGCATGCACCAAGTGCCAATTTCATTGAGCTGCTAAGCACAAAAATATCTTTAGCACAAAAAACCTCTTGCTCAGTAAAAACAGGTTACCAGCCGAAAATCCATGTGCCTTTCAGGCCGAGCAAAAAACAGCTGAATACCAGTCACAAACAATATACTTCACCTGAAAATTTTGTTTGTAACCCTATTTTTTTTGCCAAGGAAGAATTTTCATGCTAAGCAATTTGTGTGTGCTTAGCAGCTTTATGAAAATGGCCCCTGTTTTTGACCCTTTAAACCTACCTTTGTTCCCCATTTTAATAGCAGTTAATATTTTGCACATATCGGGAGGAAATAAAACAAACTATCTACGACTAAGACAAAGCTCTTTATAATAATAATAATAACAAATACAAAGTTGTCAAAAATTAAAACAGAATATAGTCACTACATTAATTTTTTGAGCCAAACAAATCAACATAATTTAATAATAAAAAAACAGATTTGTTTTTTTAATAAATATGGTTATATGTGGTTAGGATTCTGCATTAAACATATGAAATGTTGTTGTATATGTATAAGCAAGTAATAAATACTGAAATAGTAAATATTGCAATAAACTTATTTTCAAAAGGGGAAACGGCTTTTGGTGGGTGAGAGATAAAAAAAAAATGACCCTTTCTTTTAAGTAAACTTAATGGAAGCCTTTTTACCGAGAAAATTTACCCCTTCGCCGAAATGATTAATATTGCAAAGTTCACAACAAAATGGACACTACTGTTGTACTTAAAAAGAAAAGTTCATGGTACTGTATTTTAAACCCATGCACCAAATAAACTTTTAAACATTTTATTGCACTACGTTCTATTATAATGCACAACTGGGGTATGTTTTGACGGTCCACAACCAAGAACTGTTTCCGACGTCGAAACTTCGACCGAAAACAATTACTGTTCAACGACATAAATGCATGAACGATAATCGTTTTTGTAACCCGTGCTGGGCCTAATGTTGTGAGAAACTTGAGTAGCAAGACGACTGAAGTTATTCATTTTTGTTATTAGGTAAACAAATTGTGACCCAACACGAGTAAATGAGACACTTTGAGGCAAAAATGAAAATTGAGATTTTGATTTCATCATTTAAAGCTAAACAAGCTTTAAACGATGAAATCAAAATCTCAATTTCCATTTTTGCCTCAAAGTGTCTCATTTACTCGTGCTGGGTCACAATTTTTTTCTCATCAAAAACCCTAAAGTAATTAAAAATGCTCACAGAAAACACCTTAATAATGACATATTACTTTTACCGTCCCGATAAGTTCTCTGAAATTTAACCAACCTCCTGGCTAAATTTGTTTTAAATAAGCAAAAAATATTCACTATTTCACTACTATACCCTGTTTGAAATTTTCATAGGAAAATGGGAATCCAGCAAGCAGTTGATATTGCGGTTACACAGAAAATCATGGATTATGTTTTATACAAACTTGAATTCAATATAATTTGTTTATAATAATACAAAATTTGGTAGATTAATTCTGGAGACCCTACATGTTACCATACAATTGTAGCTGCTAAGCACAACAATTTGCTTAGCATGGACATTCTTCTTTGAAAAAAAACTTAGAGTTACAAAACAAATTTTCAGATGATGTATATCATTTGTGACTGGTGTTCAGCTGTATATATATTTTTTTTGCATAGCATGTAGCATGAACAGTACATGGGAATTTGGCTGGTAACCGAGCAAAATGTTTTTGTGGAAAGCAAATTGTTGTGCTTAATACAGCTCCATTAAATTGGCCGGGGTGGGAGATGACAACCTTCGCGCGGTCCACCCTGTTTCCACTAATGTGACCAGCTCTACAAAAAGGTGTATTAAGTCGCGCTGTGCACTATCATGTAACGGGCCCGCTCAACGTTGAGAGGGTAAACATTTCATCAAAATGTGATTTTTATTTTTTGTCATAAATGACATCTTCAATACCTACAGTTTCAGGTTTCATTCAAAGAAATGTTGATTTTGATGAATAAAGTTGAAAAAAATACCATTTTGTGTGCATCGTTCTGTTGTAGTACAACAGAGCCGGCTATTTCAAAGCCTGTTTTTTCAGTTGTGTAATTAGAACTACAAGGAAGTAATCAATATATAAACACGTCATATCTCCAATCTCCAATGAGAGGGGCTATGTAGCTCTATTATATACCAAATGAAAGCTGACGTTGTGGGCTATATAACTCAATTTTTTTTTTGGGCGACACAATACACCTTTTTTTATAGAGCTGGCCATTAATGTCATCAAACCGATGTATGCAGCCACACGTTAAGCTGCTCATCATCATACGAAAGAAGAAAATATTGGCCCCTTGGACTACCCTAATTTTGCAAAAATTAACTGTTTTCTTAATTTTTTTCTTAGACAAAATTGGTCAACTTTACTTGGTGAAGATTTTTTTGTTCCCTTTTTTTAGTTATTTGGTCTGATGTTAAGTATTACACGAGTATTATAGCTTTGGCTTCGTTTGAAAATAAAAATTAATCAATATTATTTGGTCTGAATCTGAAGTACTTCTTTAAACCTAATGTTTTTTGTTTCCCTTTTAGTTTACTGTTTGGTAAATTGTGCAGGAAATGGAAATGGCAGGACAGAAAACAAAAGAACTTGGTTTTACGGCGAAGATATAGGGTTTAAACAGGCCCGTAGGCAGACGGTGTAGGGAAGAGGGCCTCCTCCCCAAATTGGCCGCATGACATTTCAATTGAAATTGTATTTGTATAACCCATAGGAAGTACAGTTGCCATAAGTGAAAAGCGCCCCCATGCGACTGTGCGCGAGGCCCATTATCAGGGTGTACAGAGAATGAGAGAACCCAGATAATGAGAGAACCCAAAAAAATCTAAATGGCAAAATATTCTTTATAATATTCTTTTTCTCTTTTTCCATTTTTTTTTGTCCGCTTTATATTAATTCTTTAGAGTGCACAACTTCTATTTAGTGCTTATTTAAGTAAATTAAGTAAACGTTTCTGTTGCATCTTGAACAACAACAACAAAATGGAATGTTGTGATACTGCGAAATTTGGCTGAGAATCTTTTCCAAGTACTGTATTTTTTTTTTTCTTGGCGAAGGTTCTGTTTTGAAAATTTAAAAGTTTCCAGATAGCATTGGCATTATTTCAAAAGTGCTGGTGAGCGGTGATATGTACTGGTAAGTGGTGATTATGTACTGGTAAGTGGTGATATGTACTGGTAAGTGGTGATATGTACTGGTAAGTGGTGATATGTACTGGTAAGTGGTGATATGTACTGGTAAGTGGTGATATGTACTGGTAAGTGGTGAAAAGTGGTGAAAAGTGCTGGTAAGTGATGATAAGTACTCGTAAGTGGTGAAATCTTTGTGCAGTGAACTAAAAGGTACATTCGTCTAAAACAAAATTCTCCGTAAAACTTTTCCTGAATGTTCAGAAATGCTTTTCTGCTGTAGATTGATTGATAAACGATCCCGTCAATGGAAGTACATGTACATTGCTACCTTTCTTCATTGCACTATAAGGTCGTTCACACCATTCCAAACCTCTGAGGTTTCGGAAAACCCTTTCACACTAGCAAGAAGTCAATCAACACGCCTTCTATAAGGGTCCGACACTCTACACAAGTAAAATCCAACCCTGGTCGCAACCCTGGTCGCAACCCTGGTCGCAACCCCGGTCGCGACCCCGGACGCGACCCCGGACGCGACCCCGGACGCGACCTCGGTCGCAACCCCGGACGCAACCCTGGACGCAACCCCTGACACAACCCTTGTCGCAACCCCGGACGCAACCCTGGTGAGATTAAACCTTGGTCGCAACCCTGGTCAGATCAAATCCTGGTCGCAACCCTGGTCAGATCAAATCTTGGTCGCAACCCTGGTCAGATCAAATCTTGGTCGCAACCCTGGTCAGATCAAATTTTGGTCGCAACCCTGGTCAGATCAAATCCTGGTCGCAACCCTGGTCGCAACCCCGGTCGCAAATAAAACAATCTACAGCTGACCCGTGTATACACTAGTCCTATAGTGCAAGCGATACGACTTTCCTACCGATGGTCGAGGGGACCGAGTTCCTTTTATTGTGGAACCGTCTATTGATTTCAACACAAGTAGGCAAGACGACAATGTGACAAGGCCTTTAATTGTTGCATCAGTCTCGGGCCAATGATGAGGTGTAGAGTGCTGTACGTGTGCGTGTGTGTGGATCACCGTCTACAATGCAGCCCCTGTTCCGTGTACTATCAGTGACTTCGGTCCAGTGCGTCTAAGTATTTGGTGTGGATGACTTTTGGAACAAGCCTGTGCCTGAAAAGGGGACAAAAAATGCATTTTTAGTAAAGCCTCAGTACCGACGACGCACTTTGTTTACAAGTGCCTTTTCTTATTGGAGCCAGTTCGGGACGACGGTTTTGTAGGTTAAGAGCACGCGGACTTAAGCTCTGGTGTTTTCTGATCAGCAGAGTGTGGGTTTGAGTCCCGGTCTTGACACGCGTGGTCTTTAAGCAAGGCACTTAACCACTATTGCTTCGTCCTTCGGACGGGACGTAAAGCTGTAGGTCCTGTGTGTTGTGTAATGCACATAAAAGAACTCGGTAACACTTAACGCTAAGAGGAAGGGTTTGCCCCGATGTTCCTGGCAGTGGCTGCAAAGTGCGCCGCAGCACCTTGTAAAAAAACTCTTACAAAAAGGTGCTACATAATGGGTCTCATATTCTCATTGAACAGTTTATTAGTGTGCCGTATCATACATTCAGGGTCTAAAGTGAGAATTGTTTTCTTGTTCCAGTTTTGTTCAGTACTTGGTATTTTGGTTTGTTATTCAAATATAAAATAAGAATGACAATTTTAATTTGTTGGATATGCTATTCATTAGGGAATGCATAGGACAAAACAAAATAAGTGGATCACTAATTTGTAGACTCGACTGCGCTTGGCCTTTTAATTTATATATGGAATGTGGGCCCAATGAGCAGGGATAATAATGACACGGCACCTTGAGGACCAGTTTTGGTAGATACGTGCGCTATATTATAAATTCTTACAGTATTATTCTTCTTCTCTTTATTCTTACCTGATGGGTAGGAAGAACATGATGAGTAGAGGGAAGACCATTTTGAGGTAGGGCCAAGGAGCAAAACCAAAGCCACACAGACAGGCCAACTGGAGGAGTTGGGTAAAGGTGAAGATGTGCATCTTACGCTGGGGGACTCGTCTGACGTAGTGGTTCGGTGGGTAAGCCGCCTAAAAGAAAGGGGGAGGAGAAAGGGAGGAAAGGGTCGAGATTTGGTTGAGTCTATCACAAGTTATTGTTGCATACAAATGTAAGTTCATTACAATTCGAATTCGGTTGGCGGGTTTTAACCAGTTCGCGTCGGAGGATGTGTATACAAGTTTTTTCCCGGAATTAAAAAGGAAGACAGATAAACACGTCACATCAAGGCCGGGAATATCCGTCAGCGGCCATCCAATATTTCGCAGCGACCATTTCGCAGCGACCAGCTCGCAGCAAGCGAGGCTGGAAATATCAGGGTGTGCTACCGACAGATGCTGGCCTGAACCCGTCTCCGATCAAACTTTGTGAAAAACAATCCCGCGTCTGGGCCCGGTCAATGTCAGAATTATCCCGGCGTGAACCGGTTTAACTAGTATGTTTCAATAAACCGGCTCATGGGCCTTGACGCGTTAATGACCAAGTCAAAGGTGAGGGAATTAACAATGTTCAGACCAATGAGCCAATTTTCACGAAAACTGGCAGAAGCGGGATTTGAACCTGGATCTTCGGAAGACCGTACCAGTGCTCTGCCCAGAGTTGTTTCAAAGATTTTAGAAGAGACGTTCGGTTTTCTTTAAGTTAGGTTCAGTTTCGGTTTAGTTTGAGGGATTTTAGCAAAGATTTGGTTTTAGTTTCGGAGATTTTAGCAGATTCATTCGTTTTAGGTTGAGTCCGAGTCCCTTCAAGTCCAATACAAGTCCTTCAGTCCCAAGTCAAGTCACTAGCTATTCAAATAAACTGTTAACAAAAACATTCCTTTGTCATTGTTCAACCAGTTACATGCGACTGGCTTTATGAAAGGACTTGTGACTGGACTTGTGAAAGGACTTGCAGGGACTCGAATACAACTCTGGCTCTATCAACTGAGCTATCTTGCACTATGTTAGAAGCCTCCTGAACTGTTAGTGTCTTTGTTCGGAGGTGCTATAGTCAGAAGTTATAAACCCATCACTTCGTATAGCCAGGGATCACGCCCAATTTTTCACTTGCAGTTTGTTTATACATTTTTCAGTTAACCAGTTCGCGCCGGATGACGTATATACAAAGTTTTCCCCAGATTCAAAACGGATGACACATAAACACGCCACGAGCAAGGCCGGAAATGTCTGTCAGCTAGCGAGCAAGGCCGGAAATGTCTGTCAGCTAGCGAGCAAGGCCGGAAATGTCTGTCAGCTAGCGAGCAAGGCCGGAAATGTCTGTCAGCTAGCGAGCAAGGCCTGGAAATACGTGGGTGTGCTTCCCGGTACTATCGGCCTGAACCCGCTTCGGTTCGAGTTTCGTTAAAAATTATCCAGCGCGTCGGCTCGGTGATGTTAAAATAATGCCGGCGTGAACTGGTGAACATGACATTACCTGTTCTGTGATGAGAAGCATGGTGCGTTCAAATAACTGGTTATCGTCCAGCGACGTGCAGGCCATGTAGAGGAAGAGACCGTACAGGACCGCGTTGGGGATGTACTGAAGAGGAACTGGTAGCATGAACATTGACAGACCAATCATGATGTGGGATATGAGGATGGTCAGACGAGTCTCGCGGACTCGCACAATGCTGCAAAAACAAAATGATTGATTGACAGATTGATTAATAGATTAAGGCAGTCCACATTTTTTTTTTTTTTAAAGGTGCTTGACAAATAACCGATGAACTTTTGCTCTGCCAATGCTGTTCCAAGAAAACAATATTCTTAAGATTTAAGTCGGGCAAGATGGTGTTGATAGTGACTTCCCAACTCTTCATTTCTCGCCGTTGAGAAGGTATTTATACACGGAGCCCATACATAAGTCATATAAACGCATAGACCGCCAGGGGCCAATAGAGCTGCTAAGCACAAAAAATTTGCTTAGCATGACAATTCGTCCTTGGCAAAAAACAAGGTTACAGACCAAATTTTCACGTGGTATTTATTGTTTTGGATTGATAATCAGCTGGTTTTGTTTTCTTATCATAAAAAACACGTATAATTTTGGCTGGTAACCTGTTTTTAATGAGCTAGACTTTTTTGTGCTAAGCAAATGTTTGTGCTTACATGTAGCAGCTCTATGAAATTGGCCCCAGGTCCTATGCAAAACTATATATTTCGTGATCTGCCCGACTAACTATGGGCAAATTCACCACTCAGTTTATACACAACTGAAGAGTTCCAGTCAAATAATTATATAAGCATTTTCCGATTTCAAAAAATCCTATGTCAATCTAATAAATGAAGACTTATAAGGCCCAATTTGTTGTTAAAAGGTATGATACATCATTGGGAATTGATTAAATTATCATGAATGGTGGATTTGGAGGTTGTATTTTATAGTAAATATCGTTTAACTGACCTGACCAAAGTTTTACAATCATGGATGCCGAGAAAAGCAAGAAAAACGGCAGTCGTTTTCAACCGGCGTCAGGCGTTTCTTTTTTTTTAATTTTCTAGGTTTTTTAAAAACAATTACAGGATATCTAGTGCAATACTTTTGCTGGATGCCTACAATCATTATTTACTTTCAAATAATTCGGTAGTAAAATTTTTGATATAGATATAGTGATTCTTAGGTTATTTTTGTTTTTTCGCGATCGACGTCTGTTAATTACAGGATATCTAGCGCGATCATTTTGCTGGATGCCTAGAATCATTATTTACTTCCAAATAAGTAAGATATTTCTAAATAATGAGGTAGTAAATATTTTCGATAATATCAGCAAATGGTGTATCCTACCTTTAAGCGCATTACTCAGTAGGCACACTGAACGTGAAAAATGCGCAGTGCGTTGCTAGCCGAACGAAGGATACGTACAAACGTATATGAATGTACGTGCAAAGCGCATTGCGCAATAGCCGCATAGAACATAGAACCATTCATTGACGCGTCCTTTTGCCCATACTTTTCCAACCACGGTTTTGTGAACACGACTGCCGTTCTATGCGTCTAGGCTGTCTATGTCTGTGGCCCATACTCACATGTGATGGACGTGCCCTTGGTCAACTCTTTCCTCCTTGTCGGCTAGGGCCTTGACGTGTAGCGGTGAGTGGGGCAGGGCACCGTGGAGCCAGGGCAGGCCAAACATGGACAGGACGCAGTTCAGGCCGGCTACCACCAACAGGTCTAAATGGTACGCCGAGCCTTTCTTCAACCTTTAAAAAAACGAAAAAACAGAATCATTTAGCTTGGAACATTGTCAAACAGTTCATGCTGGGACTATTCTGACATTGATCAGGCCCAGGCCCGGGCCCGGCATTGTTCTTCATAAACTCCGATCCAAGACGGGTTCAGGCCGGCGTCTGATGATGATGATGTATTTGTAAAGCGCCATCTATCTAGTTGCCTATTCCGAGGCGCTGCCAGGAACACCGGGGCGAACCCCTTCTCTTAGCGAAGAGTGTTACTGGGTTCTTTTACGTGCATTACACAACGCACGGGACCTACAGCTTTACGTCCCATCCGAAGGACAAAGCAATAGTGGTTTAATTGCCTTGCTTAAGGACACACGTGTCGACACCGGGACTCGAACCCACGCTCTGCGGAACAGAAATCCGAGTTCTTAACCGCCCGGCCACGACACTGATATTTCCGGCCAAAAACAACATCTGGCAAAAAAACCAACAACTTCAGTCTAAGTTTCAAAACTATAAATTTTCAAGTTAAAACAACAAGTTAATACTCAACTGGACAATAAGGACATAAGGACATTTTGAAATTGCCGCTGGATAACGAATATCGATGAATTTCCAAACATGGTACATACATTAAAATGAAGAAAGAAAAAAGTTCCACGATTATGAAAACAAACCATGCACCTACTTGTTGCCTGGGCTGTTGACCATAGCACCGGTGATGTTCTGATCCATGAAGAACAGCAGCGACAGGCAGAAACCTAGGCCCATGGAACCCACGATCATGTAGACGTTGACCTCCTCTAAGGAAACCAGCTCGAAGAAGCTGCCGTCTTGATATGGAAACTTCTCCACTGTGTGTGGGAATAAAACATGCAAGTTATTGGAAGTCGGAAGCCTAGGCCCATCGAACATATTGGTAAGAAAACTTGTATCTATAAAGATGGGAAAGTTGTTGGATGAATACAAAGACTGCTGAAATACTTACGCTGAATATCACTGAAGAGAAAGGATCCCGCAAATGACATAGTGATGACACTGACTGGCAATGCATAGTCTGCTAATACCTCCCTCTTACTTGCATCCAAAAAGGGGCTGCAAAAAAAAATTAAACAAAAAGAGAAAGTAAGAACATCTTTAGTGGTAAAAACTGCTTCTATTTTTTCATTGCGATGTGCCAAATGTTTATCTTATAACCAACGAAACTGAACAAAGATAACAAATGGAATGTGATTGATATTATGAGTGATAAACGCTGCATATACTTGAAACTAGCCAAAATATTGAGACCACAGGGTACTGAGACAGCGAGACCAAGACAGCGAGACCAAGACAGCGAGACCAAGACAGCGAGACCAAGACAGCGAGACCAAGACAGCGAGACCAAGACAGCGAGACCAAGACAGCGAGACCAAGACAGCGAGACCAAGACAGCGAGACCAAGACAGCGAGACCAAGACAGCGAGACCAAGACAGCGAGACCAAGACAGCGAGACCAAGACAGCGAGACCAACACAGCGAGACCAACACAGCGAGACCAACACAGCGAGACCAACACAGCAAGACCAACACAGCAAGACCAACACAGCAAGACCAACACAGCAAGACCAACACAGCAAGACCAACACAGCAAGACCAACACAGCAAGACCAAGACAGCAAGACCAAGACAGCAAGACCAAGACAGCAAGACCAAGACAGCAAGACCAAGACAGCAAGAGCAAGACCAAGACAGCAAGACCAAGACAGCAAGACCAACACAGCAAGACCAACACAGCAAGACCAACACAGCAAGACCAACACAGCAAGACCAACACAGCAAGACCAAGACAGCAAGACCAAGACAGCAAGACCAAGACAGCAAGACCAAGACAGCAAGACCAAGACAGCGAGACCAAGACAGCGAGACCAAGACAGCGAGACCAAGACAGCGAGACCAAGACAGCGAGACCAAGACAGCGAGACCAAGACAGCGAGACCAAGACAGCGAGACCAAGACAGCGAGACCAAGACAGCGAGACAGAGACCAAGACAGAGACCAAGACAGAGACCAAGACAGAGACCAAGACAGAGACCAAGACCAAGACAGAGACCAAGACAGAGACCAAGACAGAGACCAAGACTACAGGATCCAAGACAGAGACCAAGACTACAGGATCCAGGACCAAGAGCAAGTCCCAGATCAAAACCACAGGGTCCCCCCGAGACCGAGACTGGTTTCGTGACCTACAACATGAAGCAACAAGTTCGATCAAAGACTCGCTAATCGACGACGATGGTTGGACTAGTCTAGTCGACTATTCGTGACCAATATACCATGGTTGGTTGCGCTGGTTATCAATAGCAAAATTGTCATGGCACAGTGCTGCGGAGACCAACTATCAATCAAAGATGGCAGACAGTAAAACTTTGCCGTGCAAAATGGCATATTTTTTGTCCACGTTAGTTTGTGATTCTGTCACTTTTGTCACCATTGTACAATAAAAAACGGCAGTTTTATGCGAAATATTCTAAAGTACGCAATCACTAACATGGTGTAACTTAACGGTAATTTGGTGCCAAAATATTGTTTTGTCAGTGCGAGCGAGTACAATGTTTCAGCGCTACAAAAGTTCGACTGGACTCGTTCGCACTGCCACTTCATGGCGCATGTGCTAGAGACGTCACAAACCAACCGCTAGTGGAACCATCGGTCCTTCATCCAACTCGCTCACTGTTTTGACTCTTCAAAGGGGGTATTCGATCATGAACACCGCACAGGCCCCTTAACCTCACCTTTTTGTAAAACTGTGCAGTGTGACGCCCACCCACAGCGTACCAAACATCAGGATAAGGTAGACCAGGGAGTTCTCCCTCAGACAGGGCTGTATGCTGACCATCTGGGTGTCGTTACCGTTTATACTGCTGTCGTTCTGGGCCAGGTAATCTAGCAGACCCAGGTCCATCCGTTGGATTTGATCGCAGCCCTCCGAGACGTAGTTCCTTTTGAAGTCTGTAAAAAGGGTTAGACGGAAGGAAGCGATACTAAAACATTTCATTCATACATAATGGAAATCAAATGTCGAGGCCGCTCAAAAAGTTCGGGCAGAGCAAAATAAGACAATATGGATTTAGAGTATACTCGTTTGAAAATTGAACAAAGAAATTGACCGAGGCGGGTTTGAACCAGCAACTTCTGGATTACTGCTTCGGTGCTCTACCAACTGAGCTATCCAGCCCTGTGTAGGCGGTCCCCCAAATTAGTCAATTTCTTTGTTCAGGAGGTGCTAGTCAGAAGCCACAATGAGCAACCTTTTCTAACGAATGTTCAATCCAATCAATCCAATCCAATCTGCATTTGTAAAGCGCCAATCAATCTAGTTGCCTATTCCGAGGCGCTGCCAGGAACACCGGGGCAAAACCACGCAGCTTTACCTTACATACGTACTGTGGACATTCCTTTAGCTTCGTGTAGTTAAAAAACTTTGACTAAATACTCATTTTTCTCGCTTCCCCAAAACAAATTTACCCTCAAATTTGGATTCTGGGCCTCTCAGCTGTTCCTTCTATCTTTTCTATATAACCCTAACCCGTTTTTCCTCTAGCGCTCTTTTTCGGAAACTGAAAAACGGATTGTGGACCTGGGCAAGTCCACAAACCGTAACCTCTTCCCGCATCGTGTGGACCTATATTGTTCGGATGTCCACAGTGCGTATGCAAGACTAACTCACTCCTCTTAGCGATGAGTGTTACTGGGTTCTTTTACGTGAATTACACAACACACGGGACCTCCAGCTTTACGTCTCATCCGAAGGATGAAGCAATAGTGGTTTAATTGCCTTGCTTAAGGACACACGTGTCAACACCGGGACTCGAACTCACACTCTGCGGAACAGAAAACCGGGTTCTTAACCGCCCGGCCACGACACTCCACGAATGTTCCCAGATTAAACAGAAAAACCATAAAAACGAACAGTATCTTTCCTGCAATGACATCATCGTAGCAACAGCGCCCCCAGTTGTCCAGAAAAACATGGAAACATTTTTAAATGTTTTAAAGAAGTACACTTTATCAACAACTGGGCATCAAATAGTTACCATATATTCAAGAGTAGAAAATTGCACAAATTGTGTTCCTAAAAAAAATTCATGTAATGGACAGTCAGCAGTCAGAAAAAAAACAACCACAGGCAAAAACCCAACAATTGGGGTTGTTACAATGGTTTTAAAGAAATTTGAAAGTTTAACCTGAGGCAAATTTTATAAAACATGTAAGCACAACAATTTGCTTTTAATAGCACCAAAAAAGTCTTGCTCAGTAAAAACAGGTTAGCGGCCAAAAATTCATGTGCTTTTCATTCAAAGCAAAAAACAGCTGAATACCAGTCACAAACAATAAACATCAACTGAAAAGTTGGTTTATAACCCTGTTTTTTTCAAGGAAGAATTTTCATGCTAAGCAAATGTTGGTGCTTACAAGTTTTATGAAATTGGCCCCAGGTTTTCAAGTTGTGTATTAATCACATTAGGCCAAAAAAAAAAAAAAAAAAACATGTTTAGCGTCACCGCCCGCTTCCCTTTTTAGGGCCGCCTCCTTTTTTCTTTCTTTTTTCTTTTTGAAAAAAATGATAAATTTGACCATTTTGGGGAAAAAAATAGAATAAAAATAAATATTTAAGATCGTATTTTAGACTTTAGCATCACTGTGTACATGCTCTGGAAATATATTTTTTCTAATAGGAAGGCTAGGGTGTGACGTGTAGTCGTGTACGGTGACTTGTTTACTGCATGACTTGCAGCCATTTTGAAAAAAAAGAAGAAAAAAAAGGGCCTCCTCCTTCCTTTAAAAAAAAAGGCATGACGCTAAACAGGTTTTTGGTTTTTTTGGCCTTAAAGCTTCACCCCCAACTTATTAACTCTTGTTTTTTTACACTGATCTTTATATACAGATGAGTGTTATTCTGTATATTTTGTTACTGATTTTTATTGAAGATTTGACCACATAGAAGATTGATACTTACTATAAAAGAGATCCTTGAATGCATCCACACAAAATGCAATGGAAATGAAGAGGGCGAAAATCTCTTCTGTTGATCTGACGACAAAAGGCAACAATTCTCGATTTCAATAAAAAATACACATGAATAAAAAAAAACAATCGAACTAAAAACAATCAGCAATTAACTTCATTTTGGATTCTATCACATAAGTTAATACACATTTTCTAATGTGTTTTAACAACTGAGATATTTGGTTTAACCAGTTATATTTTGTCTAGCCTAACACTGTTGTACACAATTTTTCACAGTTGCTGGACAGAAAAAAACGTATAAAAAGAAATAAGAAAAAGGCAAAAAAAGTAGGAAAAGAACAAATAAGGTTAAAAAAACCTCGCAAAATGCAAGTAAAATAGGAATACTTCAAAGCCTGTTTTTCACATTGACATATTTGATAGCTTGTACAAGTTTATCACGTTTTGAAATGGTATATCGTACATTTTAATTTTTTTAATTTTTATAATTTTTTTGGACAACCCTGCCAACTTCAAGCTTGATTCTGAAGTACGCGCAAGCGGCGACTCGGTGTACAAGTGTATACCCTCTCAACAGTGACGGAGAAACAGAGAGAAAGAGAGGTGAAGCACCCTCAAACACCGCTGCCACGGTGTTCACCCGATAAGTAGTGTTACTCTGCTAAGAACCTACAACCTCGACTCGCGCGTGCTGAGAATTCGTTACTTGCACAGTGCCGTAAACATGACAGCAATAATAATGTGAGACTTTAAAGGTAGGATACACCATTGATAATTGCTTGAATTATCATGAATGGGTAGATTTGTAGAGTTGTATTTTATAGTAAATATCATTTAACTGACCTCTCCAAAGTTTTACAATCATGGATGCCAAGAAAAGCAGCGTTTGTTTTTAACCGGCGTCGAGCAGTTATTCTTATGTTATTTTTGTTTTTTTCACGATCGCCGGCTGGCTATCGCGAATTTTTCTTTATAAAAATCGTTTTTTTCAGAATAATTACAGGATATCTAACGCAATCATTTTGCTGGATGCCTAGAATCATTATTTACTTTTAAATGAGCACGATAATCCTTAATAATTCGGTAGTAAATATTTTTGATATCTGCAAATGGTGTATCCTACCTTTAAATACACCAACCGAAACAAAATTAAGTCCCTCCTTAATACTTTTTGTTCTAATTCAAAAACTACCAAGCATTTTTCGGTCAAATTTTATTTATTTAATTTATTTACTTTATTTCTCGGGATAAACAGTAAAAACCAAGACAAATAAATCAAGAACAACAGACAGAAAACAAAACTTCCCGAAGGAAGTATTTATTAAAATCACCACTATTCATGAGAGAAACTCATTGAGAATACAGCCATACTCTTTATTTTGCCAATAACAATGGTTATAGAGATGAAATTAAACAATTGATTAATGTTCATGTTCTTCAAAGTTCAAATCAACAAATGAAATAACGTGTTGGTTCACTTTCTCATTCAATTACACAAAAGTGCAAGTTTTTTCCCCCAAACACTTTTTGAAATAAAGTCTAAAGGCTAAATTCGTAACGAGTTTCTCTATTGTTGAGTAGTTTTTAATTAGAACAAAAGTATTCGGGGGGACTTTCTTTTTTAGTTGGGTGTAAAACTCTTGTTGCCAAATTCTCAACGTGCTTCACAACTATTACCCCAGCTTGTTAGGGTATTAGACAAGGTTCCTCGAGATCTGTACAATCTGGTCTCTAACCTTCGCAGGCACCTATTTACATTCCGAGGTGGAAAAAAGAGGCAATTGTAGTCAAGTGGCTTGCCCAAGAACACAATGTCGTAAACCACATAACGATCGAGGATCCCCTATTGCGTTTTCCTTTATTCCTATGTTATACCCAAACCCCATTGCCTTAGCGCTTGCCCCAACGATCGAGGACCGAATTCGGACAATCAAACCGTCGATCGAGGATCCTTTGTTCCCTTTGTTCTCTTTTGTGTTTGACCCTCGATCGTAATACGATACAAGAGCACAAACACCCAAACCAAACCCCACACACATGCAGATCCAACACGTACACGTTGCAGTGTCCTTCACAATCTATCTACTATGAAGTGGGCTTCGTGGCGCCGTATTCTGTCCATAAATAGACAGACCGACAAACAAACAAACAGATCTAGGGGCGTACCTTGTGGACCACTTCATGAGGCGGGACGCGTCAAAGAATGAATACAGACAGAGGAAGAGCGTGTTCCAAAAGCCCACCAGAGCGTACATCGTCAGGAAATCCAACTCAAAATCCTCGCAGATGCTGTAGATTACTGGGGAAAAAAACAGCCAAAATAAAACAGAAAGAAAAAAGGCATGATTTCAAAATGGAAATGGAAACGGTTTCGTTTTAGATGCTTCAGGGCTTTTAAGCAGACGTGGGAATTTTCAAAGATGTGGGACGAAAAAAACATAGAAAAAAATACTTGAAAGCCTGAGCTTGCTCCTAGTTAATTCATAAAAAAATAAACGACCTGTAATATCACACAGTAGAAAAGGTAAACTGGTAAACTGGTTTAATTAACCTAGTTATTAATTAATCATTTACTGCTGTGCCTTATCAAAATAACTATCAGGTAAACAGGTTTAGAAAGGATGGTAATCCAGTTTATACACAGGGGCATAAATTATCAGCAACATAAATACCGTATATTAAACAAAAGGCAAAAGAGAAAATGGTTCAATTGACCCGATTAACTGTAAATCAGTCTCACTTTTTTTACGACTGAAATCAGTCAAAGAAATCTGAAAAAAGACCCAACTCTTGTGAAATATTCCCAGACAGGTGATGAGAATGGTCAAATTAGACCAGACTTCCTTCCATGTGAAACCTGACCATTTTTGTTGTTGTTTAATCATCCGAGCTGTTTTCTGTCCCAGGCCTGGCCGCTAGAATGTAGCTAGCTTACGTCTAATATACGACCTGCCGGAAAGTATACCTGGTGATTTGTGTCCCCGATGTAATTTTGAGAAAGTTGAGGCTTATAAAGTTACGCTTCCCGTGTTCATTAAAGAAACAGAGGAGGCACTATACATGTACATGTAAGTGCTTGTCGTTCTTCTTGTACCAAACTCTTGTATGTTGTGGGGGGTCTTTCAACTTCATTTAAATATAAAGTGAAATCAAATCTTCAATAATTTATGCACTTAGTAGCGTACAAGACCAGCAAAAAAAAAATAGACACAGACCACCTGTTGAGATCCATGGGTCAATCCCCCATACACTCCGGCGATCTTTACTAGGGATATTCACTAGGGATATTTAGAGAAGATTTCAAAACATTTCTGAGCACCTCGGACACTAAATGCAAGTTTTTATGATTGAACGATCGATATTGATCACACACTAGGATCCCAGCGGCGTACGTACTGTACGCGGTTCGTGACCTGTGTACCGTTAGGCCAGCTAGCCCGCCCCTGCTCTTAATCTTGCACAGGGCCAATTGATATTAAATGGAAATTGATCGAGTCGTGTGTTTGAGAAGACAAATCAAATAAATTAAGCGGACCTAAGTATATCGATCTTAACGAGATCTTCTTCAGAGGCAAAATTACTCTGTACATGAAACAAATATGGAGAGGGAGGGGGGAGGGGCATAGCACACAAGCATTATGTGACCCCCTCGTGAACAAGTTTATATAAGTCGCACTTTGCAATTACGAGTAAAATTTGATTAATTTTTTTATATGACATCTTTAATCACCAAAAAAGGTGATTGAATTACAACAATTTCTTCTTTCTTAGATACCGTTATCTTAATCTTGCATATTCTACGTATCTTTACGTTTCAAATTGTTTAATGAAAAAAGGACCAATGTAATAATTCCACTCAATTTGTTGAATGTTTGTTTTATAGATCCGTTAAAAGCTGAATTAGCTCCTTTGTGAAAACGGTGACGTATATGTGATGCGATCAAGCAAAATCAGTCGGAACTCGGCAATTCTTGTTTTGAGATCGGGCCAAAATATGTTCGTAAGGGTAGAAAAATCAAAATTGACTTTTTTACAAAAACATAAGGGGAAAATATTTTTCTTTATATGAAAATACTCTTAACCATATTCAGAAGGGAAGTGATACCAAAACATGATTTTCCCAGTTTCCCTAATTTTTAACGTGCTGGTGTTCAAATGGTTGTAATTTTTTAACCAAAGGTCGTATTCACATGGGGTTTTCACTGAAATGGAGCCTGAAGTACGCTACAAAAGAATATGTACAAATCCCAAAAATGACCAAGGCCTACTTCAGACTGATTTTGCTAGATCGCATCACATATATATATACACAGCACCTACTTTTGATGTATATTGCCAACGGGGCTGTCGTCAGCATGACGATCAGTGGCTGGCCTCCAAACAGACAGAAGAACAGTCCACCAATGGTCTGAGAGACGATAACCTTCCTGACATCTGTGGACAGAGAAGAACAAACGACAAACAACACAAAAAACAAAGAGGTATCAGTTGATGCTCAATGGTACAATTAACATTTAACCAGTTCGCGCCGGATGACATATATATAAACGAAAAAAATGTCATCAAATTCAAAACGGATGACGCATAAACACGCCAAGTTCAAGTTCGGAAATGTCTGTCAGCAGCGAGCAAGGCCGAAAATGCGTGGGTGTGCTTCCCGGCACTATCGGCCTGAACCCGCTTCGGATCGAGTTTCGTTAAAAATAATCCCGCCTCTCGGCTTGGTGATGTTAAAATAATCCCGGCGTGAACTGGTTAACAAATTGAAAAATTGACAATTGAAAAAATTACTGGAACTAACGCAGGGTTACCACAGAAATCTGGAAATCAAATTCCCGGACTTTTCCCAGGACTAAAATATGACATTTACCATGACATTTATCGCCGTTGTGTAGAGAAAAGTTGTTTGGTATTGTGATACCGATGAACCATTATTCAGTAATTACATCAAAAGAAGCCCATCAACAAACAAAAAATTGAATGATCTTGATTTCCATGACTTTTCCATGAATTTTCTCCCCAATTTTCGGTGATTTTTTCCATGACTTTCCAGGACATTTTTTTTTTCCAGGAATGTGCATGACCTTTTCAAACCCTTCCCCTTTCCCTCCCGACGAAACGAGACGAAACGAGCCAAGAACACGGCCCATCTTCTAGGATCCTTCCAATTATTCCCAGCGCTGTCTCACGTTTCCCTCGAATAAAGCTGAAGTCAGTTTAACACTCTCCAGCCACCGTCCATATCACAGTCGACTCGTCTAGCTTCCCCCCCCCCTCCCCCCCCCCTCTCCCCCCAACCCTTCTCACTTTCCAGACGCTCTAGATGTTTGGGGCTCCTATTGATTCAGTGTCCAATAACTGCCCCGTGACGAATGCATATTCCTGTGAAAAATATATTGCCAGACGAACCCACACACTGGCTTTAGAGAGGGGAGATGAAAAAACTACTAAAGGTTGTTTTTTTATTAGAAAAAAACAAATCTTGAAAATTCTACCGAGAGAGGAAAACATTTTTTCCATCAGTTTATCCATTTATTGCAAGTGCGCTGGTTATTTACGTCATATATGTAAGAAGTCTTGGAAAGAATGTAGTATCCTGACGCTACTTCAGAGGTTGCGTACAAAGTCTATAGAGAGTCAAGAAAATGTTTTTTAAGAGTCTTTCCTAACAAAATTAAAAATGTTTCACATTCCCACATTCAATTTTTTTTAAACACGTTTTTGCACTGATTGATATTCATTAATATGATATATGTGACCCGCTGAAAATATGAGTTTGATGTCGCAAAATACATTTTTACGTAAAGGGCCGTTTATTGTCTCAGAAGTGATTTTTCTTTCAACAAATAATATTTTGGTTTTAAGGCATTTTGGTTTCTCCAATATCTATATTTTCAGATCTGATCGATTGAAAAGATTGTTTTGATCCCTAAATTAAATTTAATACAGGCTTAGTCATTCTCTTACCATAGCATCTGATGAAGATGTAAATCTTCATTTCTTTTCAAAGACATTTTGAATATAACTGAGAAAAAGCAAATTTACCAAAATTGTAGAAGACCAATGCATTACACTACAGAGTTGTGCCATATATCAAATGAAAGCTTATTTCCTGCTTTTGCTGACCAACTGTAAAATTGAAGAAAAAAAAAACTTTTAACACATCACACTCATTTTTGCAGAGTGGGTCACATTTTTTTTAATAGTTTGTAATCCGGTAATTCAATGGTACAAATGTACGTGCAAGCAATGAAACCATACTTAAAATTTTTATGGAAAAAAAAATTTAAAAAATTAAAATAGGACAAAAATAAAAGAGGAAAAGATGATAATCCTTTACTTTCGTACATAGAAAGTAAAGAAACAAAATAGAGGGAAATAAAAAAAAAACAGATGAAATCAGCTTAAAAGAAAAAG